>LQHA01000487.1:0-10412 GCA_001567625.1 Acanthamoeba polyphaga | reverse complement strand
GACTTGGGCGCCGGCGTGGCGGCCTTCTCCTTGGTCGGCGTGGCGGCCTTCGGCTGCGGCTTCTCCTCCTGCTTCTGCTTCTGCTTCTTCTCGTTCTTCTTCGCCTTCTTCTTGGGCGGCTTGGCCGACGCGTCGCTTTCGCCGGCGGCTTCAGTCTTGCTGGTCTTCGCCTCGACCTGTCCCGCCGCCTTGGCCTGCGCCTTGGCCCGCTTGGCCCTGTTGGCCGCACCGCCGCGCAGCCCTCTCGGGCGCTTGGTCGGCGTCGTGGCCGTAGTGGCCGCAGCCGCGTCGCCACCACCTTCTCCCGTGCTGCCCGCCTCGCCAGCCTCGCCGCCGGCGGTCGCGGCGTTGAGCTTCTTGGCACCTCCGCGGGAGCCGCGCTTGCGCTTCTTGGGCGTCGTCGCGGCGTCAGACGACCCATTGCTCGCAGCCGAAGCCGTGGCCGCAGCCTCGGTGGCCTTGCGCGGGCTGGCCTTCGCATTCCCGTTCGCCGGCGCAGGGCTCTCGGCTGTTGTGCGGTGGGGGGGAAGCGTGTGTGTGTTAGCAGGCGCAACCAACCTGAGTACTCGACAGGGCACAAGCGTTCGCGCTTACCCTTCTTGGCTGCAGGCTGCTTGCGGGGACTCTTTGCCGGGGTGTGCTGGTCCTTTTTCACCGGTGTCTGCCGGTCGCTGCTCTTCTTCTTGTCGCCTGCACCGAAACCCCCAACAAGAGCACACATCGTTATGCCACCATTTACACGGCATCATAGCAAATCTCAATTTTGATGATTTAATCTCGTACTTGCGATTTAATCGCGAATGAATGTAATAATCTTGAGATGGAATGAGTACCTTGGGGAGTGACGGGGGCGGGGCTGGCTGCCTCGACCTCCATCTGGCTGCTTCTTCGCCGCTTCCTCCTCGATGAGGCTTCGTCAATGGCGCGCTTGACTTCGGCAACGGCCTCGCCCTGGAGCGAGGCCGTCACCACCTTGAACACATCTCCCGATGTCGATGGAGCAGCCGCAGATTCGGCACCTCCTCCGCTCTTCCTTCGCCCCTTCTTACCGCCGGCCTTCTTGGCCGAATCAGCTCCACCGCTGCTGGGTTCATCCCACGACGGCACACTCACTTCCCACATTCTCTCCTTGTATGTGGGCACTCAATTGAAAATGAATCAATCAAAGCAAGTTGCCGCTCGAGATCTTTCTCGTTTTCTGTGTGGGTGCGTTACAGACGGAGTTACAGACACGCGCGGTGCGTTTTGGGTGTGCGGCGCGGCAGCGGCAGGGCATCAGGCGCAGAACACGACGGTGAAGGTGCCGCCCGAGTTGACGACGTGCACCTTGGAGTAGTCGTTCCAATAGTGGAAGGCGTCCGGGCAACCAGCGTACGTGCAGATGGGCGAGAACCTGACGTGTCACGATGCAGGGGTGTGAGGCGGGACAGACGCTTGTGACATAACAACAGAACAAGAACAAGAACGAGAGAACACGAGAAGAAGTACCCGCCGAAGGGAGCGAGGATCTGCATGGCGATGTCGTAGCCGGGGATGACGCTGAGGTCGTAAGAGTCGTGGCCAGGCCACGTCTTGGGGTTGATGGAGAATTCGGCGCAGGTCTTGCCGCCGTACCCGTTCTTCAAGTTGAAGTAGGTGTCGGTAGGCCTGAACTGCAGCGAGCCTCTGGAGCAATGGCCAAGGGCGGGCTGGAGTTAGTTGGGTCTATCTTATATTTTTAAAAATGAAAAATGTAACTAATTGAAAAAACAAAGTGAGGCAAAAAGGGGCGTAGGGAGGGTACCCAGGGCGAAGGGTGCCGAGGTTGCGGGAGGGCAGGGGGTGTTCGTTGATATTGGCGGTGTAGATGACGTCGGTGTCGAAACCGCACTTGTTGACCACGTGAATGTTGGTCGCGAGAGCGCAGCCCAAAGCTCCGGCGAGGAGCAGCACACAGAGAAGGCGAGCAGGGGACATGTGGGTTGAGTTGTGGGTGTTGCTTGGGGGCAAAGACGAGAGCCGAAAGTGCCCCAACTGCCCACCAAGCAAAAGGCGAACGAAGAAGCCACCACTAAAATTAATCCGCTGTTATTGTCTGGACCAATCGCATCACCTCTGACATTTACCCACCTATCCCGTTAGCCCCGAACCGGTTGGACGAATCGGCCCCTTACGACGGTGTTCGGTTGCACTACCCGATCTGTAGTCCCACTGCAACACCTCAGAAGGTGCACGAGATTTCCTTCAGGAGACACATTTCCGCGGAATGTCGAACTAGGGCTGGTGCATTTGCGCTCAGAAGCGACCGAAATTCTTCAACCCCCTCCGCCAAGTTCTGCACTCCCCTCCTTCCCACTCCACCGTCAGCATCACGCCCTCGCAGGGTGTGCCAGGCTGGCACCAGAATTGACAAAGTTTCACAAACCAAAAACAGCCCAGCACAGCCTCAACCACAACTGGTATATGCCTCCTTCTTCTTGTTCCTCAGGTTTCTTCAAGTCAAGTTCAAGTTCAAGTCCAGGCTCATTCCCCCCCCCCCCACATCTCAGAGCGATGAGACTTTATTGGGAGGTGAGGTCAGCGGGTGTGTGGAGCACACCACAGTTCGAGGAGGACTACAGGTCGCAGCTGAAGGGCTACATGAGCGTGCAAGAGTTCGAGAGCGTGGTGACCACCGTCAACCGAATATGGCGGTCTGCGGGCAGCGGTCTGATCAACCGCGGGTGTCTCCTCGCCTGCTTCTGCTGCTGCTTCGTCATCATGCGCAGAGACAATCGCGAGGCGCTCGACGACGTGAGGTACCACATTCTCCACTCGCTGCGTTTTCACCATCAACATCATCGCTCACACATCAACCTGGCACTGTGTTGTCATTCAATGTGGTGTGCAGGCACTATCTGACGACGATCAATAATGAAGTGTACCGCCCGCGAGGGATGGAGTGGCTGGTCCTCAGCGAGAGCGACGAGGACGGAGAGGAGGAGGACGTGGTGCTGGCGCTGGAGATCCAGGGCCTGGTCGACCGGCAGCCGATCAAGCGACGCATGTCCCTCGAGTCCCACGCCGAGCTCCCGCTGCGCCGCTCGCGAACAGACCAGACCACCACCATTCTCTGAAAACCAGCACCACAACATGTTGAACGCACACATATGCAAGTCCACGTTGTACATACAACCCACCAAGATTGAACTCACTCGTTTGGAGTGTGAAGGTTATCTACAAGGGTCAGTCGAGTGTGGAATGTACACGACGAGGACGACGGGGGAGAGATGGGTCGGCGTCCTCCTCAACGAGTTGACGTTGATGTTGATGTTGGTGTGGTGATCGATCGGCATCAGGACACGATGCAAGTGTTCTCCTCGTCTGCGTGCTCCTTTCGCTTGACTTCGCTCGATGAAGACGAGGAGGACGAACTCGATGACGAGGCAGCCCAGGCGACGCCACCGGCCACCACCGCCACGGCGCCAGCAAAGGCGAACCACCCGCCGGTGCCCCAGGCATCCTCCGAGGGATCCGCGCCGTCGTCGCCAGCCGCGGCGGACGAGCTCGAGCTGGCGCTGGCCTGCTGCTCCTTGGCCTTGGTGGCCTGTTGCTGTGCCCGGGAGACGGTGAGCTCCGGCTTGGCGACGCTTCGCTCGAGCGCGGCCTGCAACTCCTCCTCATCGACGAACCGCCAATTCTCGTTCTCGTCTTCCTCGTCGCCATCGGCAACGTGCGCCCTTCCGATGTACATCGCAGCAACAAGCCGACGTCATTGAATGGGACCTGGGACCCAACAATAAATCAAATAAAAATAAATAATAAAGGCGTACCCAGCCTTGGTGGAGGGGAGGAGTGGTGGTGGCTGGGCCTCGTCGTTGGCCACCTTGGCCTTGCCCTTGCTCTTTCGACGCTGTTCGTCCTTCCACTGGTCGATGAGTTGCTTGAGGGCGAAGTTGGGGATGAGCATTGCCGAGGAGAGCTGCTGACGCGTCATGGGGCTTGTGGGGCTCTTCTCGAGCCACTTTTCGATCACGGCCTTCTCGTATGTGTGCCCATCTTCGGCGATGACCGGGTCGCGCATGATCTCTTGCGTAATGGGGCAGAAGAATTGATGAGAAACCTTTACCTTTCGCCTGCCGCAGTCTCCCATTTTCTCTCTAGCTCGCACACAAGCACTCAAACGCTGCGAATTCCTCCTCGGTGCCGATAATCTCTCCTCTTTCCTCAAATCAATAGATGATGCAAGGCGTGACGTCAAGTTGGCCTGATTTCGGATTTGTTGTGCGCAGCTGCAGTTCCTTCCGCCAACACCCCTTCCGCCGCGTCTGTCGACACCTTAAAGTGGTCTGCTGGATCGGATGCCACCCTCCGACTTGACTGGTGTGGGCGAGCTGAGCCACAAGCCGCACCTGTCCGTTGCTTGATGGTCACCTTGACGTCAAGGTGGTGTGGAACCGCGAGAGCAAGGACGTCCGTGCTCGGGCGAGGCACAGCTGGCCGGAGGCCTTTTCTGTGGGTTTTTCTAGGCGGGCCAGCAAAGAGGGGTGGAAATTTCCAAGGGCGACATGCGCAGTCAACCTGACGCAAGTTGTGGCGAGATTGGCACATTACATTCTGTTTGAATTCTGGACTTGGTTGTTGAGGACTCTTCAGCGTGCCATCTTTATCATCCTGCTCCGCCGCGGGCGCGTAGGATTCTATTGACGCAACCCTCGCTTTAGCGACCACCGAGGCCTCGGAGGGAGCACCCCACGCAAAACCTCCTCTGCCGTTTCTCCAACAACGATTGCGAGCATCTCCGCCAACTGTGCCAACCAAAAGCACCAGAGAAGATGAAACGAGAATCCTCCTCGGCCTCCTCCCCTCTCCTACTCTCCTCCTCGACGTATCTAGCCCTCTGCTTGGCGCTCGTATTGTTCTCTTGCATCGCAGATGGCGCCCCTTCTCGATCCTCCTCTTCTTTCTACGACTTCATATTCCTTCGCTACCACAGCCCCTTCCTCCCGCCCCCTCGGCTCTTGACTCGCCTTCACATCTCCGCCCCCGCCCCAAGAGCGACCAATTGGTAGCAAATCAGGTGTGCAACTGCTCCTCGAGCGAATCGTGCTGCTACTGGCGCGACAGACCGTTCTGCTGCTCCTACTCCTCGACATGCTGCGGTTCTCTGTGCTGCCCCTCAGATGGCGTGTGCTGCCGATCTCGGTACCGACTCAATCATATTTTTAATCTTAAATAATAAAATAATAACAATAGTAATAATAAAATAAAATAAATAAACAAATAAGCCTGTGCACTGAAGGACGGGGTATGGGACAGAACGTGGTCAGGAGTGTCGTCATGCTGCTCGGCATCGCAGTACTGTACTGCGTCTGGGGACTGCTCGGTGCTGCCCATCAACCGCGAAGGCGACTGGTGTACGTGGACACTCCGAGACTCGCGAGCTTAGATTGATCTGTGATGGTTTGCTTACTTTCTCTCTCTCTCCTCTTCGTCGTTGTTCTCCTTGTGGACCACTGCAGCGATGTTGCCACTGATGATCGGGAGCTTCGTCATGACCTTCGTCGTTTGCTGCTGCACCTGCGTATGCATATCTCGCATCAATCGACGACGAGCAATGCTCGCTGCAGCCGCGAACCCTGGCCTCCTGGGCAACAACCCCTCCACCAACTCTGCATACCGAGTACGCGCCTCGCGCCGCAGTTCTTCCCCATTCTTCGCCTCGTGACTTTTCTAATCGCTGTGCACTCGTGCCATCAGACATTCCAAGCGCGAGGCAGCTACTCAAGAAGCCAGGGTGTCACGGCTAAAACGCTGCAGACATTCCCAACACAATCCTACCACCCAGGCTGCATGCCGGCCGAAAACGCTCAGTACGGATACTCCTCGCCATCATCAAGCAACTCATTCATCAGCTGTGGATTCACTCCTCTAACGCGCGCGCCGCCAACTGTTTCACGGAACAACAGGTGCAGCATTTGTTTGCTGGACTACGAGCCAGGCGACCATTACCGAACCCTGCCCTGCAATCATCACTTCCACCAGCCGTGTATTGACAGGTGTGCCCCCGGCTTCGTATTACGATCGCCTCTTGCTTGATGACTTTGCTCGGCAGTGGACTGAAGATGTTTTCGCTTCGCGGCGGTGAATGTGACAGGTGGCTGTCGGACCATGACACCTGTCCACTGTGCGTGCAAGTTGTGACTCAGTCCATCCGGATCGACAAGTGATCGCGCTGCACGACCAGTAGGACCAGCGCAGCACCGCGCCCAACAACCATCTTGCCCACATTTTCCTACTCTGCCGCTCTAGACCCTGATCGTACGTTGGCTCGTCTCCTGTGTCGGGTGCCTCTGGCGGCAGACAAGTGGCTGTACAGATATTTATTCGCCTTTTGTTTCACGAACAAGAAAGTTCTCTTTCTCTGCACCACGTTTCAGAAGCCCGCGCTGATTGTCTGTGTTCTCACTGGCGGGCCGACAGGGCTGAGTGCACCCCGGAGTTCCAACACGTGTGTGCGCACAACAAGCCCAGTAAGCGAAGAAGTGCGGTCTTGGCCGGTCTCGGTTGCAACGGGATGACCGAGGGTCTTGTTCCGGGTTGGTTTAGGTAACTGTGCTCATGTGATGGTGGTGCTGACCTTGCTGGAGTACGAGTAACGAGTATCAGGTCTTTGATCATTGGTGCACTGGCCGCTACAGCTGCTTTTAAAACGTGAGGTGGGTCCGCCGGCATAGTTTGTTTTTGCCGTCCTCCGCCGAGTACCCACCCACATACCTCTCAAACACCCCCCGGCAGGCAGGACAACAACCATGCCCCGCTGCATAGCTTCACAACTCTGCTTGGGGCTGCTTCTCCTGGTTATCGTGTACCATAGTACGCTCAACCAGAACTTGCGGAGTGAGAAAAAATTCGTTTCTCACCGCCTGTGATCATATCGCGTGTCGCTAGCAGCGCAGGCCTACGGCGTCCAACTCTACGGAGTGGGCGCGCCCAACATAGTCTCCGTCTTCGACAAGTGGAGCCCGGCCTACCTCTTCATCCGTGACGACGTCAGGTACGCTTGCTCGCTCAGTCCACCTCAAGACGTTTTTTGGGCTTGTGGGGCCACAATTAGGCATAAAGTACCCGGGTAATTTATGCCTAATTGTTTTGAGGTCCACCCAATCAACCGGGTTGTTTGGTGTGGTTGACGTGCAGTGTGTCGTACGAGGGTTCTGGCATCACTCCGGCCTTAGACACCTACGCTCGAGGCGAGGCGGTGCGTTACGTCCCTACGGCCGAATGATTATCTGCCTCTGACAGTATTGAGCGGCACAGGACTTCCTGGTCATGGACAGAGGCCTCTCGGCCGAGGTCTCGGCCCAGTACGGCGGTCTCGCTCAAATGCCGCTGGCTGGCCAAGCCATGGTGATGGCCTACAACCTTACCGCCCTCAGCCCCACAGACCCCAACATCGTACAATGTCCCCATCTCGGAGTTAAAAGTGGAGAGGTCGTTGTTAACTCCGAACACAGATTGTAGACAGGGAAACGCTGGGCCTCATCTGGGCGGGTAATATCACCCACTGGAACGACCAGCGCCTGAAGAACCTCAACCCCGCCATCGCTAGCAAGCTCCCCAACGCGACCATCCTGATCGGCTACAACGAAAATGGCGTTATCTCGGTCATCGAGGTTCTCAAGCTGGCGCTGGAGAGCTTCAGCGTCGACTTCAGGAATGCCCTCGAAGCGGCCAACCGCACTTGGGCCGACATGCCGCCCGCGCAACGGGGCACCGCCGTCCCAGCCGGCAGCTCGACCTTGGCCCGGTTGAACTGGCTCGCGGTAAGTCTAACTTGCCGTTCGACCAAAGTTTGTTTGGTTTGCTTACAATTAGCGCACGAATGTTGCAGGCCAACGACAACAGCATGACATTCCTCAACTACGCCGACACGGTGTCGTCGCCGTTCAAGTGGATGAACATGATCAACAAGGCCGGCAAGCTCGTGCGACCCTCCATCGAGTCCGTGCAAGCGGCCATGGACGACTTCAGCGAGCAATTCGACCAGAGCAACTTCACCATCGACATCATCGACGCCGAAGGCAACGCATCGTGGCCCATCGCCTACATGAACTACTTGTCCATGCAGCAGAACCTCACCACCTTCGACTGCACCAACATCTTCGAGCTGCTCTCGTTTGTCGCTTGGGTCCATACCAATGACGCGTACGTGTTTTTCCGCTTCCCACCTCTAGACCTGTTGCTTACTATCATCGCCATTGCCATCATCGACAGGGCGAGCCAAGAAGCAAGGAATATCAACGTCGCCCCCATCGATGTGAGCCTGCGCGAACGACTCATCGGCCTGTTAAACACGGTGGAGTGCAACGGCAAGACCGCCTACGAGACCACCTACCTGGTTGGCATGGGAACGCCGCTGCCGCTCATGACCTCGTGGGCCGTGTCCTGGTCTTCCCAGCTAAGCAAGATGAAGTACTTCGAGGGCACGTCGAGCAACGCCAAGCAGCAGCTCAGTTCGGGAGACGTCCTTTTCGGCGTGGTGGGCGACGGTCTCTCGGCCGAGTGGTACGCCAAGATGAGCGACGCCGCGATCATGCCCCTCACCGCCTATGCCCTGGTTCCGGCCTACAACATTCCCGAGCTCAACGGTCTCGAGCTGGTGCTGGATTTTGACACCGTGGCGGGCATCTACCTGAACGAGATCACCAACTGGGACGACCCGCGCATCCAGGCTCTCAACTCTGCCGAGGTGGTTGCCGCCCTGCCCTCGCAGCCTATCGTGGTCATCACCCAGTCGATCGCCGTCAGCATCACCAGCGTCTTCACGACGGCGCTCAGTGCCACGGTGCCCGAGTTCGCCGCCCAGGTGGGATCGGGGGAGCTGGTGACCTTCCCCGTGCAAAGCGCGGGCAACAACCGGTCCATTGTGTTGGACAACGTCAATACGATTAACTCCCTCCGCGACAATGACTACTCCTTCGCATTCTGGGCGAACTACGAGGTGCGCCAGGTACGTTGCCCACTACCACCGCCTCTCACATGGTGTTGGGGCTCACAATTCAATCAATTTTGTGCGCAGGCCCGAAAGATCGGCGCAGCGGCGATGAAAAACTCAGCCGGCAGAGTGGTGAGCCCCACCCCGGAATCGCTGATCAGCGCCCTGAGCGACTACGAAGCGAGCGGACAGACATCTTTCGAAAGCCTGCTGCTGTGTACGCCCTCCAAAGCCCACCTTGGCCTGTTCTTGCCTTGCAACCTACTACTCTCGCACTCACGGCGCACAACTGCACAGCACCGGGCGCGGACAGCTGGCCCATTGCAGCGTTTGCCTCGATCATCTATCACCAAAGAAACATGGACGATTGTGCCCAGGCAGCAGCGCTGGCCAACTTCCTGTATTGGGCCCAGACCTCGCCTGCCGCTGGTCAGGTAGCCGATAGGCAAGGCTTCGTGCTTGTGACGAATGAGGCGCAGCTCCGCGGCCAGTTCCTCAATCAACTCAAGGCCTTCACCTGCGACGGTGACACCGTGAGTCATGTGGCCAACTGCATCAACGACGGCCAGCTGTGCTCGGGCGCGGGCGTCTGCACCAACAACAAGTGTCTGTGCAATACCGGGCGGGAGGGCCAGTACTGTGAGGGCACCATCTCCGGGTCCTCCGACAACACGCTCGTCATTGCCCTCGGTAAGCTCCCAATTCTCTTCTTTCCAGCCCAACCATGCGTTCACTTGTGACGAATGGTGGATGTGTGAGCAGGCGTGGTGATCCCATCGGCGGCCCTGGTGCTGTGCCTGCTGGTGTGTCTGATCGTGGTGCTGGTGCTGATCATCAAGCGCAAGAGCAACCAGTCAGACGACTGGGAGATCGAATACGACGAGCTCGAGATCGGCGAACAGCTCGGCGCCGGCGGGTACGTTGCGATCGTCACGCTGGTGATTCGCCTCTGACAGTCTGTAACTCAATCCGACCCAAACCTGCACCAGATATGGTGAAGTGAACAAGGCGACGTGGAAGGGAACCGAGGTGGCGGTGAAGGTCATGGCGTCGGACAAGATCACCAAGGACATGGAGAAGAACTTCAAGGACGAGGTGCTTGCCAACCCGGCATGGAAGATTGGCCAAGGTTCCTTGTGCTGAAATTATATACACTGTAATTGTCCAGGTGCGAGTGATGACGGCGTTGAGGCACCCCAACGTGGTGCTGTTCATGGCGGCGTCGACCAAGGCGCCCAAGATGTGCATCGTCATGGAGTACATGGCTCTCGGCTCCCTCTTCGACGTATGCCCCTATCCCCAGCTCCACGCTCGCTACCTTGCTCTGTTGCTCACCACTTGCCTGGCTTACAGTTGCTGCACAACGAGCTGATCCCGGAGCTGCCGTTCGTGCTCAAGGCCAAGATGGCCTACCAGGCCTCCAAGGGCATGCACTTCCTCCACTCCTCCGGTACTG
>LQHA01000486.1:0-10418 GCA_001567625.1 Acanthamoeba polyphaga | reverse complement strand
GCGCTGCGTGGCTTGTGCAGGGCGTGATGCCAATCACCGAGATTGACGGCAAGAAGATCGGCGATGGCGCCGTGGGACCGATCGTCACTGCGCTCATGAGGCCTTCGACGAGGAAACGCTTGCGCCCTCGTCCTAGATGTGACCTTAGTCGCACCAGAAAATGAATGCCCACCCTTCAACAACACTGGACGTTGATTGTGTTTCAGCTGTAGTGGCTACAGTGCGGTGAAGTGCATGATGGGGTGAGGAAGACAACAGCTCCAGTGCACTGGTCATCAATACAGCGATGACAGGAGAAGAGCAAGCACTGCTGCTGGTGGGGAGAGGCAACAAGCAAGAAAAGGATATGGCACGGTGGATTCCCAGGTGGTCGCCCACCCCAGTACTAACACCGCCTGGCGCAGCTTAACTTCACTGTTTGGATGGGAAGTGGTGCTTTCATGTTCATGTAATGGTCATTAAAGTGGTTAACTGTGGGCCTATGTGGTCTCTAGTGTTATGCTTGGTCTCCTCCACTGTGGTGTGTCCTTGGGGTCACAGTGGGCGGAGTCACCTTCCCTCCTGGCTGGGGAGGGGAATGTTGTTGTCTCATGGGTTGTGGTGATTGTGTGTGGTGAGCGGGGCGCCTCATTAAAAACCCCCCTCAGGCTGAGGGGGGAAAAGAGTGCGCCCAGGTAGCAGGGTCATTGTTGGTTGGGTTGGCGTTGTTTGGGTCATGGCAGGTTGGTGGGTAGGGAGGGTTGGCAGGTGGTCTGTGTTGGCAGGGTTGGTCAGGTTCATTTGGGGTTGCTTGGTCAGGTGCTGGTGGGGGGGCAGGGCGGGTCCAGGCAGTTGGTTGACCTGGTCAGCTCCTCCAGGCCAGTCACCTGTGGGTGCACTAGCTGTTGCCACACCAGATCTCACTGGTGGGTGTGGCTGTCTTGTGCTGTGGGTTGTAGGTGAGGCCAATGGAGTAGTGGTATGCACACCTGTCTGTCCACATGCAGTGGAGTGTTGCTTTGATGTTGCAGAAGGCTTTGTAGTGCACAGCAGTCTTGCCTTTTGGCGGTCTGATGACCCCCAGCCAGTCAGACACAGTGGCAGTGGGGGTGGTGCTGATGGTGTCCATGAGGTTGGCAAGTGTGGCTATTTTTGTTCTGGCCTCCTGGCATAGGGTGGCGTGGGCTGGGCAAGAGGCAAGTACATGGTCTAGGTCTTTGGTTTTGTTGCCTAGGTTGTGTACTTTGCACCATGGGCAGGTGGGTGTGTCAGGGTGGGGGGAGTTGGGTGAGTGCAGATGTGCTTGGAGTGGGAGGAGATTATTTGAGGCTTGGAGGAAAAATCTGTACAGGCCTGTGTCAGGGTGGTGTGCTAGTGCATTGCAGCTGGGTGCGCCCAGTGTGGGTTTGTTCCATCTCTCCCTCCACTTCTTCCTGAGTAGTGGTCTGGGGATTGGGGACAAGGCTTTTGCTGTCAATGAGTACTGCTTTGGTGAGGGTGTAGCTTTCTGGGGAGTTGAGTTCATGTGCTGCCTTAGTTGTGCCTTCACTTGCTGCGTGGTCTGCCATCATTCAGTTTGCATGCTGTGGGAAAGTGGATGGGGATGTTGTGTTTTTGGGCGTTGATCTTGGGGGTCCATTTGTTGTGGTCTGTTTTCAGCTTATTGTTCACATGACTGTATATATGGTGAAGGGTGACTTTGTTGTGTGTCTCTAGGTGCTGGGTGATGTTGGCTATAGTCTCTCTGTTGGGTGTGAGGTGGTGGGGCAGTGAGTTGTTGTTTATGATAGCATTGACTGTGTGGATGGTGTATGTGCTGTCTGTGAATATCTGTATTTCAGCCTCTTGAGGTTGGGCCTGTTTGAGTGTGAATTCTATACTGTAGAGTTCAGTGTTGTTGTTTGACTGCTCTCTTGGGGTCCACAGCACAACAGCAACAGGTGTTTGCTGGCTGGTGAAGACTATTCCACTCCCTGCCTTTGAGTTTTTCAGTGAGCCATCCATGTAGATAACCATTGGGAGTTGAGGGTTTTGGGGGGTAGTGTTTGGCTTGGTTTGTGTTGGGGTGGGCTCTTGGAGTGGGTGGTCTTTTCTCCACACCCCAGGGAAGACTGTTTTGATGTCGCAGTGTGTGTTGGCAGTGATAAATGCTGCTATGGTGGGGAAGGTGTTTGTGTGGATCACCAGTTTAGAGTGGAATGGGAAGCATGGGTATCTCTTCTTGTACAGTGTTAGGTTGTTGATGGTGGTTGTTCTTGTGAGTGAGTTGGGTCTGAAGATGGTTGTGAGGGTGGTGATGGACGCCCACCATTGCGCTGTGGCTGCTTCAGTGAGTGATAGGCCCACCCCATCCAGCCCATACATGATGTTTTTGTCATACCAGCTTTTTATTTGTAGCTCTCAGATCAGCACTTTTTGTGCAGCACAGTCAATCATGTTAACAGATTTTTGGGTGAGCGGGCAAGACATGGTGTCATACATGGCTGCAGGGAATGCATATGCATTGAGGAAGAAGGCTTTCACCTCTGCGCTGAGTCTTTTGGAGGTGATGAAGTTGGCCTTTTGGGCAAACGCTTTGACAATTGCTGACACATTTTGTTTGTACTTGTCAAACCTGATATAGGCTCCCAGGTATTTGACACTTTCCTTGGGCTTTAGATGTGGGATGAGTTGCACGCTGGCTGCAGTGTTGACCATGATGGTTGCAGGCATGCTGGTGGTGGTGGCTACAACAGATTTAGATGGGCTAATTTGTAGGTTGTGGTAGTCACAGAAGCTCTGGAAGAGGGAAAATGAGTGGACCAGATCTGGTCCCATGTTGGACAGGATGGTGATGTCATCAGCAAAAGCTGTGTTGCCAATTTTTTCGCCATGGGTGGTGGTGAGTGCAGATTCTGTGTTCAGGAGTTGTTCCATGATGGGGTTGATAACACACCTTTGTTGACAGGGAGGGGTTCTGTGTCTCCATATCTGGTGCTGACTGCAGTTTGCATGTTTATGTACAATTTGCCAATCAGGTTTTGGAGTTGGTGTTGTGCTGTAGTAGTGGAATGTGGTCATGATTGCTGAATGTGGGAGTGAGTCATATGCTTTCTCAAGGTCCACAAACACTGTGTGCAGGGGCTGGTTCTTTGCCAGGGCCTCCTCAATGATGTTTCTGAGCATGACAATGTGAAGGTGCGTTGATCTTCCTTTCCAGAAAGCTGCCTGGGCAATCAAGAGGATTCCTCTTCTTTCCATGGCTTTGTACAGCTGATCATTGATTATGATGGTGAGCAATTTGTATGTGGTTTGGCACAGCGCAATGGGTCTGTAGTTGTTTAGGTTGGCCTTGTCATTGTGTTTGTGAATGGTCCACAGTTTGGATTTGTTCATTCCTGGCAGGAGGGTTGGGTCAGAGAGGGCATTGTTGATGAACACAAGCAGCTCCAGCCAATTGGGCTCATCCAGCACCTTCAGCATGGCGTTGTTGATCTTGTCTGGGCCTGGGGCTGAGTTTACTTTGATGTGTTTGAGCACTGAGTTCAGCTCTTCTGCTGTGACTGGTCTGGTGATGCACTTGTGGTTGTGGATGGTGAGCCTGGGCCTTGTTTTTGTGTAGCAGGATGGGAGGGGCCTGTTAGGTGTGGGTGGCTGGGAGAACATTTGTTTCCAGAAGTTGTGGGTGATCCTTTTTATTCTGAGACCAGTTCCAGTGTGGGGGACAGGACATTTGTTGATAGTGAGTTAGTTTTGGGGTTGAGGATGGCGCTGATTCTTTTGAAGTGGTTGTGGTTCATGAGGTTTGCATTGTGTTGTTGTTGTGCTACATTCATGTTGATGTGTGTGTGGTCCATGTTGTGTGCTGATTTGTGGATCTCTTTCCTAAGCACTTGTTGAAGGATTGTGGCTTCATGCAGCCATTCAGTGTTGTCTGTGCAGCTTGGAACAGTCTGTGTTCTTTGGGCTGGAGGGAGCCCTTGGTCAGTAGGTGGTGGATGCTGTGTGTCAACTTGCCCAGCAGTTTCTTATGTTTGGCTGTATCTCTGTTCATTCCCTTCTTTTGTGGGCGTGGTTCTAGGGGGATGATGGCAGATGCTGCAGCAATCATGTGGTCTCTGAAGTTGAGGTGTGTTTGCATGTGGATGTACTCATTGAACTGTTCTGTCTCTTCTTGTGTGAGCTTGGGTTTAAATGCGCTGTGGTAGGGCGTTGTGTTGTATGGGTTGTAATCATTTCTTCGCCAACTAACTGTGAATGCAAGGTGGTCTGTGTCAACCAGGGTGGGGGAGTAGGGTGTTCAGGGTTGTGACGTGGGGGGAGGTGAGTGCAGTGTCTATTCTTGTGGCTTGGGTGGAGCCGTCTGGGGTGGCATGTGTCCACAAGTAGGCATGCTTGTCTGGGTGGAGCATGTGGAAGGCATCTTGCAGGGTGCACTTGCTGATCATGTTTTTCATGTGTGGGCTGAGGTAACCTTTGGGGTTCTTCTTGTCCAACTTGTCAGTGCACATGTTAAAGTCCCCTATGAGGACCGTTGGGTTTTTTAGTGTGAGTGGTTTGGTAAGAGGTAGAAGTGAGTTGGAGAAGAAGTTTCTGTTGGAGTGGGGGGTGTACATGCCCAGGATATTGGTTGTGGGTGCATTAGGTGCATTGAGGGTGATGTGCACAATGTGTTGGTCCAGTGCCCAGTCCATTGGCAGTGTTGTGATGTGGTGTGCAATGTTAGTGTGGTACATTGCTGCTACTCCTCCTGCTCTGGGCATGTCTGTGTCTTTTGTTCTTGCATTGTGTGAGACTGAGAAGCTGTGTGGGGTGATATGGGCCCATTCCTCTTTGTAGGTTTTTGTCTCTGTGAGAATGAGGATGTCTAGCTTCTTTTTGTTGAAATGGTGTACAACCTGGTCCATTTTATTGGGTAGGCCTCCTCATACATTGAGTGTGCTGATTGTGAGGAGAGAGGGGGTGGGTGGCGTGGTGTGTGGTGTCAATCATGTGTGTGTCTGTGGTGTTCACATTTTTTAGGTTCTTCCCATGAGAGTCTCTTTCCAGTGACATTGATCAGCGTCTTGATGGAGGCCTCAACCATGTCCTTGGCAGAATTGAACTTGATCCAGCTGTAGGAGAGGTTTTGTCCATTGGTAGGGCTCCTTGTGATTTCTGCTTCCTTGAAGGCAACACCTTGGGACTTGAGGAAGTTGAGGTTGGTGGAGCACCATCTCTTTGGGGTGCCCTTCAGGCAGAGCTTGAACTCAGTCTTGCTGATGTACAAGTCAGTGATGGTGGCTGGCCCAGTGGGGGTGTTGATGGTTCCTCTCACAATGAACTTGGCAGTGTCAGTCCCTCTGTAGAAGGACACAGTCACAGACCCATTGGAGGACTTGGCTGACTTGATGGGGGGCAGTCATGGTAGCATTACAGGACTGCAGGAAGAGGACAGTGTTGTTGGTGTTGAGGGCTCAGGTGCTGTTGAAGAAGTTGCAAACAGTATTCCAGTCCTCCTTAACGTTTTCCATGACAACAACCTGGATCATGGGGTCTTCTTCTTTGAGTGCTGCGCTGCCTTCTCTTGCCTTGGCAACTGTGTCCCTTAGCACAGCCAGTTCAATGGCTGAGATGTGTGCAGTGTGTTTGTGGGCCTTGTTTTTTGCTTCAATGTCTGAGTCAAGGACATTTGCTACGTCTTCCTCAATATTGGCATTTGGTGTGGTCAAGTGAATTGACTTGATGATGGCTTTGATTGACAAGGTGGTGCTTGTGGTTGGGGGTCAGGTTTGGGGTGTGGGTCATTCTCCCCACAATTCAGTCCAGCTGTTGCTGTTCAGGTTGAGCTGGGGGGGGGGGAATAAATCCCCAATGGGGGCTGATTGTTGTGCATTGGTATGCAGGTTGGTGGCCAGGTTGAGGGACTCCATCTGGGGCAGGTTGGTGGTCCCTGTCTTGGGTGGGTTGTTGGTGGATGTCAAGGCAGCTGGGCCAGTAGTCTCATTTCTTGGGGTCAAGTTGCTGGATGCAGTGGGGTCAGCTCACACCTTCTTGGCTGAGTCAGTGGTGGTCTGCCTGTGCTTGCACTTGAGGAGAGACCCTGGTTTGTTGGTTTCCATTCTACAGAAAGATGATGCAAAAAATTTTGTATGAATAAATGATGCACTTTTTGATCACAGGTTTGGCAGAGGATGTAGTTTTCTGGCATTGTTTTTTATCCTTGGATTGACCATTCCAAGCGTCATACAAAATGCTGCTTCATCTTAGTAGGTTGGGTACCTCAGGGCGGGGGGGGGGTTGGGAGCTGTGGCCTTGTTCATGGCAGGAAGTTTTTTTTTCCAGAAGTGGTGCTTTCTGCACAGTATGGCCATATCCATCCATAGTTCTGGGAGCAACACATACACAGCACATAGCCAGGTGTACATGACAAGGCCACAGAGAACCATGGTCATGAAGCACAAGAATCATCCAAACAAACCCTTTAAACTCACACCACCAGTCTCCAAGCCAGAAGCTAGGCAGAAAAACAGCTTCTGGCATCAGTCCCCACAGAGATCACAGCCCAGTTCAAGACCAACAAGGTACCCATCAGCCAGCATGTCAAGCACTTCATCAAATTCCACCTGCTGCACATGAGGCAAGTTCAGCAGCTACATGCCAGCCTCAGGGTGGTGTCACACATGTTCCACCCACTTCTCAACCTCACTCTCCTTTCACCATGCTTCATCACAGCCTTCAACAAGAGCTGCATCAAGTTTGAAGGCACAGTTGCTGAGACAGTCATAGAGACACAACAACCTGCACTTGGCCTGACCAACAGGAGCATGCAGTACCTGCTTAGCAGCATGAATCACTGCAAAGCAGTGCATGATCCTCAGCTCACATTCACCCCTACCTGGCTTCCTTGTTGTTGGGTGTGCAGGGCCTATGTGAACAAAAAACATGTCCTCAGAAAATGTTGAACAGACAAGATGGATGACTTTGATTTGAATTGGTACCTGTCTTGAATTGGAAGGGGATGGAGTTGCACCTGAAGCAGGTGCCAGTAGATGCAGAGCTGCATGGGTCAAATCAATTGGAAGAGCATGACAGGATGGTGCAGGATTCAGAAAATTGGTTGGGAAACAGGGCAGGCAAAGGTTGTGGGTGAAGGTGCTGTGGTTGGTTCTTAGTTTGTTCTTTATCTTTCTTCCTTACAAAACTTCTATTGAGATTCATGATACCAACTAACAGACTGATTAACAAACAAATTGATGAAAAATCTTCACCCTTGAGAACATGCCCACACAGCTGGCCAGATCAGCTGGCCAGCCTGCTCAACAGAAGATTTTGGTCTTACAGACCTCAACTCTAGGCCAAGCTAGCCCCTTATTATTTCTTGTTTCCTGCATGATTGGTGCTACTGGAGGTGTGCTGGCCTTGAAGCAACTGCATG
This sequence comes from Acanthamoeba polyphaga, assembly GCA_001567625.1. Taxonomy (NCBI): domain Eukaryota; phylum Discosea; order Longamoebia; family Acanthamoebidae; genus Acanthamoeba; species Acanthamoeba polyphaga. The sequence continues at coordinate 3,043 of LQHA01000486.1, read as the reverse complement.
TGTTTACTATGCATGTGTGAATTTTGCCAGTACCACCAACCAAACACTCAGGTGTGAAGAATGTGGGTGCAAATTTCCATGTACAGATTGTTGTATGTGGTCCCCACCTGTACACAAGCCACAAAACTCAACCAGAAAATCCCCTCAACAAACAGAGTCCTTTTCTTGCTGTTTTCTCTCATTTGCAAGAGCTTGCTGAGAAAAGATCTGGAAAGCAACATGAAACATGGACCATGCCTGTATCAACACAAATGTGGCCAAACAACACCATGACACCAACCTCCTGAACCACAGCCACTTCAGAAGAATCCATGCCACCCTGAACCCTAAAACCAACTCCCTCCTGATAAACGTCCTGTCTCCCACACTTGAATTGGTCTCAGAACCTGACAATATACAAAAGGGCACTCACAGCTTCTGGAAGCACACATTCTCCTGGCCACCTGCCCCAAACAGACCCCTTTACCTGGTTGGGTAGAGGATTGGAGTAAATCTACTGTCCACCATGCCAAGAGATATACCCCAGCTAAATTGAAGGTGTTCAATCTTTAAGTTAAGCAGTACATCCCCTCATGCTTTGTCCTTCACATTACTCCTGTATTTGCTCCAATCAATGTTTGGATATCTCTAGATTTATGTGGATCCAAAAGGCACTCAGTCTGCCATCTGTAGAATGACAAGTGCCAACAGCACAGATAGTAGGAGTATCTGAAAGAAGGCAACACACTGAAAGTTTGGAATAAGACAAGTTAAACATTAGACTGATAATTAAAGGTCAGAGACAGTAGGTGAAAAATGGGAGTGTAGAAGGGTCTTTGTCCAAAGTCTTTGTATTTTACCAACACATCCCAGGTGGAGATCCAGATGAGATTCAGGAGTGGTGGGGAGGTGGATGGTGCTTTCTTGCCAGCCACTGCTCAAGCAGCATGGTGGTGTGGGGAGAACCCTGATGCACACCCAACCAGGTGTTGGCTCGCGCAGATACGACATCCCGTTCGCCTGCCTCTACCTGCTGGACGACAGCATCGGCGGAACCGCCCGCCTCGCCAACATGGTCGGCTAAGCCCAGGATTCCCACATCTTCCCGACCACCGTGGTCGTCCCGCCGGTGGACAATGGCGGCGGTGACGGCAGCTATGGGAGCGATGGCGATGAGGACGACCTACGACAACCATTACGAGCGCGAGCCGCCCGCACCTATGGACCATAATCATCATCAGCAGCAGCGTACGCTCGAGCTGGAATTCGGCCGGCTCTTCCGGGAGGTGCTCCAGACCCATGAGTCGTGGCAGTTGGACCTTACACCGTTTGAGGAAGTGCAGCCCTGCGGTGGATGGAACGAACGGCCACGGTCCGCACGCGTACCACTGCTCTCCCTCTATTCAATCAGAGACCTCACTCCTTGTGTGTCGTGTGTGTCGTGTCGTGTCGTGTCGTGTGTGTGTCGTGTGCAGAGCTTGTATGCTGTTGCCACTTACCTCCAAGACGGGAACGAAGACCCCGGCGGCGGCCTTGGTTGCCGGGGTCAACCCACGCCAAGCGCTCGACAGCTACAGCTACAACATCTTCTTCAACCCAGGTCGGCGCGCTCATCGCCAACGCCTCATCCAAAGAGGAGGAACACCAGATAGTCCAGGTACCTAGGCCGCATCTCCCACGCACTCACCGACCCACCCATGCGTGAGCTTACCACTTCCATCACTCTTATTAACGTTAGACTCTGGCGTACCTGGACCGGGCCAAGACGCTCTTCTTCTCCAACATTTCGCACGAGTTCCGCACCCCGCTCACCCTCATGCTCGGCCCGCTCGAGGTACATTTTCGTGTTTTGTGCGTTGGTCGTCGTGCCGGCAAACAACAACAGTAATAATCGCGTCTCTGGGGCGGATCGGCAGGATCTGCTGGCCAAAGGGGAGGTGCCGGAAAAGGAGGTCTTGCTCGAGCAGCTGTCGTTGGTGCACCGCAACTCGCTGCGGCTGCTGAAGCTGGTCAACAGCCTGCTCGACTTCTCCACGATCGAAGCTGGGCGCATGCAGGCCTCGTTCCGACTGCTGGACCTGACCCAGCTCACCCAGGACCTCACCTCCACCTTCCGCTCCGCGGCCGAACAGTACACACGACACTCACCACACACGCACGACACTCACCACACAGGCATGACACGACACGACACGCACACGACACGCACGACGCACGACACACACGCACAATACAGCCTGCAAACATTTTGACGTTTGTGTGCCGCACAGGGTTGGGCTGGAGCTGGTGATCGACTGCCAGCCGCTCAACCAGTACGTTTTTGTGGACACGGAGATGTGGGAGAAGATCGTGCTCAACCTCCTGTCCAACGCGCTCAAGTTCACCATCAAGGGCCGCACGAGGTCCGCCTCGTCCCCATCTCAGGTGCGCAAGCCCAATCATTGCATAGCAACAAGCCAGTCAGAAATTCCCATGCAACAGACAATGTTTCTTTTTTTTAGACAGGCACGTGGAGCTGGTGGTGCAGGACACCGGCGTGGGCATCCCGACGGAGGAGCTGGGCAACCTCGGCAAGCGATTCCACCGCATCCAGTGCACGGGCGCCCACGAGGGCACCGGCATAGGCCTGGCCCTCGTCTACGAGCTCGTGCGCATCCACGGCGGCACCGTGACCGTGGAGAGCCAACTCGACGTCGGTACCATTTTTGCTTCTCTCTGTCGTGTCGTTGGTCGTGTCGACAAAGTGGAATGTTCTGATGCTTTCTCGGTTGCGCATTCCAGGCAGCACATTCCGCGTTCGCATACCGCTGGGCTCCGCGCACTTACCACGGGAGCAGGTGTCGATCGCGCCCTTCTCGCCGTCGCGCGTCGGCGCCAAGAAGCGCTACTCGTCCAACCCCTCGTGGTGGCTGCCCTGCATCGAGGCTCTCTCCTCCTCCTCGCCGGCGTCGCCCACGCCCTCGTCCACTGGCAAAACGGAAGGCCGCAAAAAATCGAGAAAATGCGAACTCCCACCAGTCGCAGAAAAGCTCGGATTCTGGTACTCGCACACCTTCGAGTGTTT
>LQHA01000485.1:0-10421 GCA_001567625.1 Acanthamoeba polyphaga | reverse complement strand
GCGGGGCTTCTTCCGGTGTCTGGTCTACGATACGGCCTCGTTCACGACGATCACACACTGTTCCAAGCCACGACGCCTGCCGACGCCTCTGGCGAAGATTGACAAACGAGAAAAAGAGAAAAAGAGGAAGAAAATAAAATCGTAAATAATCCTTTTGGCTGATTATCTTCACATCTCGTAAATTGCGGAAAGGATGCAACGGAGGGTGCTGCTGTCTCGGGGTGCCGTGGCCTTCCGGCCCGCCTGCGGACCTTCTTCGTCTCGCTTCCTCTTCACGTCTTCGGCAAATGTCGACTCTTCCTTTAATTCGGGGGCCTTTGCTCTTCCCACTCTCGCGAGTTCCTCTCCTCTCCCTGTCTCCCGCCGTCCGGTGGCCGCCTTCAGCGATGTCTCGCCACGTACGCCTCGCACTTTGCTTAATGCTCTGCACCCCCCCCGGAGGCCATCATCAGCTCGGAGCTTGTGGAATTAATGTTGCGATCCGTCTTCTTCGCCTCCGGCAGGAATGGCCGTGGTGCCGCTTGATCGCACTCTTGAGATCGTGCCCACGCCGCGAGACAGCGTCTTGGACATGGTGCTGCCCACCTTGCCCCTCCCCCTTCCCCTCGACGCGCCTCTGTACCCCCTACCTGAAGGCAACGGTACCGCGCCACTTCATCCTCCACTACATGCGTGTAGTGCCTCCATGCGGGGCCACCAGCCGCTCTCGATTGACCCCTCTTCTTCTTCTCTTTCCTCCTTCGCTGCAGTGCCGATGGAGGCGGTGAAGCGGACGTACCAGCCGTCGACGGTGAAGAGGCACCACACGCACGGCTTCCTGGTGCGCATGCGCTCCAAGAACGGACGCCGCACCATCGCCCGGAAGAAGGAGAAGGGCCGCCACAAGCTCGGCATTTAATTGTCCATCCTCCTGCCCTCTTCACAACACAACATGCCCAACTATCGTCATCGCCATCATCATCGCTCACAGTCCAGCCCAGAAGGTGTGTTTGTTGTGCGTTTGGGAGTATATTCGGCCGCGACATGTACGACGAGGCTTAGTAGGTGGGCTTGAAGACGTGGACGTCGCCTGCGCTGTTGCCGCCCACGATGACGTTGGAGCCCGGCCTTGTCGCCACCGTGCTCACCCACTTCGGCGACGAACCCTGCGCGAGCACCCACACTTCAGTATCAGCTCAGAGCAGAGCGATCACTAGCAAGCGCGCGCGCGCTCTGTCTCTCTCTCTCTTGGTGGGGCAGTTGTGAACGTACAAGCTCGCCGAACGAGTAGGTCGTGAGAGGAGTCGGAGTGTCAACGTTCCACAGGTAAACCTGCACGCGACGATGCACCAGAAAGAGATGCGTGAGGGGGTGAGGGAAGACATCGCAGGCGGTGCGGTAGGTAATGAGAGAGGGACCTGGTTGTCTTCGCTGCCACAGATGATGTGTTCGCCGGTCCTATCGACGGTCAAGCCGGTGAAATTCTTGGCGTTGGTGTGCCTGGTGGTTGAACGCGAAGAGCATGAGAGAGCGTGAGTGGTCTGGGCGTCTCGGCGATGAAGATATAGCGTACGCACCCTGAATAGGACATGAGCGGTGTCTCCTTGTGCACGTGCCACCTTTTGATGGTGCCGTCGACCGATCTGAATCGCGATGCCCCAGGACACATGAAGTGTTAGCATGCTGTCGCCAAAGTCAACAAAGACTGCCGATATGCCAGACGTACGCAGAAACGAGCTGTTCCTGGTTGAGAAAGCTGAGCGCCCATACGGCCTTGCGGTGATCACGCAGGATGGCGAACGGAGTCCTGAGGTTCCTCAGATCGTAACAGTGCACGTGGTGGTCTGCGTTGTCACAACCTAACGGTCAGAGAAGGGCGGCCCACGGTATATAGGTGCGGGATGGAAGAGTACCGGCGGAGCTGAATGCCAGTAGGGAGTCGTTAGGCGAATAGCGAACACAGCAGACCGTGGCCTTTGTAGCGATGCTGGCAGTAGACGACTTGTCATCAATTGTCCAGAGCCGCACTGAATCATGACACACCCACACGGTGAGATGGTCTGTATCCTGCCGTACGCACTTGGAAGAGAGAGAGAGAGACCGGGATTCTGTACCAGTCCTATCATCGGAGGCCGAAGCGAACTGTTTGTGATGGGCAGCCGACGCAAAGGAGACGCACCAAACGCGCTTGGTGTGCTCTTCGAAGGTAGAAACAGGCTGGCGACGTCGTGACGTTAGTTTTCGCCCGGGAAGGGAGCCCTCCAGCAAGAGGTGCGGGGGTACGAATCGGGTGGGGTGCTGTGTACCTGGGCGATCTCGGTATTCCACAGGCAAATATTACCGTCGTGGTCGCCGTGTGCCAGGAGGTGTCTCACGCTCTTGTTCCAGCTGAGCGTACTGTGTCGGGAGAAACAACATGCAGCTCACACGTCAGCAGGCAGTCGGCGACTAGGAAAGTGAGAGTGTGATCGAGGCTTGAATTGTCCGGGCAGAACGACCCACCTCATGTTGGACTTTATCGGCAGCGTTTGGGCGGCGAGGGGTACGCTTTCCCGAGCGTTCACAAATGAATTGTAGGAGTAGATAGAGATGCGCTCGGAGAGCTGTGAGATGGGGCGAGTCAGCGAAGAGCCGTCCCATATTCAACGAGCAAAGGGGATGACGCAACACACCTGAGACGCGGCAAAGAAGTCGCCGGTGGGGTCGAAGTCGATACACGTGATGACTCTCGTTACCTTGTCTTCACCGACGATGGTGTGAGAGGCCAAACGACTAGACGGGGGCACACGCACCAGGTCACTTGGATCAGCACATGTTGATGTTGAGTTGAGCGCCGGGGAAATCGTGCGTACCTGGTGCCCCTGATCTTTTGGGCAGCTTCTCTTACGGGCTCCCTCGCAGGCTCTCGCACGGGCTCCCTCACGGGCTCTCGTACGGAATCCCTCGTATGTTCCCGCATGGGCTCTCTCACAGACTCCCTCGCGTGTTCTCGCACGGGTTCCTCCCTCGGTTCAGACTTCACGGAAACGGAACGCTCACGATCACGATCACGCTCGCGCTCACGCGGAGCCGAGCCTCCGTGCCTCGGACTAGTGGGCCTGCTGATGCAAGAGAGCGGTGCACAACCGGTTGTCTTGTCAGATACGAAGGAGAGCTGCGACGAGGATGATGAGAAAGACTAAAGGCACGTACGCGGGAGAGCGGGGGATCAGGGGAGGAGGAGAGAGGGGTAGTCCGAGTGCGAGCTGTATTTGGTTGACCAGGCCGGTGAGCTGATAGAACAGAGCCTCCCTCAGCACCGCACGCAACACCGTCCTGCACACGGAGAAGCTCCCTCCAGCGTTAGGCTGCTGCGTGCGCTTTCCTACGACGTAGGGGGCGGTATACCCATCCGTAGGCAACTCGACGCTACCGTCCCGCAAGAAGTTGAGGATGAGAGAAAAGAAGGTACCATCTCTATCAATGAAGTAGGCTCCCTCTGCAGAGGCGCTGCAGTGAGCATCGTACTGCAATCCAGAAAAGTAGAGAAGGAGGTGGTGTACCCTCATCTTGGGCTGGGATGGTGGTGTTCGAGAACATCGCCTCCAAGAGCGAGCCCTGACAAATTAAGATGAAATGGTTAGATTTGCAACTGTAACGATGAATTGGACTTGTAGCTATACCCTGGCGCGGCGGAGGGTGGCAACGGTGGTCGTGTACTTCTGGCCCCCCACATTCAATTTCACAATTTTGTGGCTGGGCCACTGCTGCTCTACTTCGGCAGCGTAGCGCCGATCCCTGTTATCGGTCTCGCTGGGGGCGTCAATGCGCAGTCGCTTGGCACCGTCCGCGTGGTGGTAATCACGCTCCCCATTCGAGGATCGGCTTCTGCGCGACGATCCACTGTCCAATCTGTCGCGCTCCATCTTCTTCCGTATTGATGAAGGCCGGAGAAAAACAACACTAAACAAAACTAGTCCAAAAATAGAATTTTCGGCCCACAGGCGTCCCGCGAAACGACACCGCCGCACGCGGAAGGACCGCACACATACATTACACATGATACAGGAGGAGGCTTGAGACGAAATCGTCTAGCCCGTGACAGAGTTGCGACGGAGGGCCGCGAGCGATGTGGCGCTCGGGTTGGTGACGGCACGTTCGGTTTGCCAGCCACGCGTGGCTTGCTGCTCCTTCATCCGCTTCCACTCGAGGTATCGCTCCTCGGCTTCGTTGTCGTCCTCTTCGTCTTCATCAGCTTCATCGCAGACCCTTTCCTCTTCGCTTGATGCCGTTGGAGATCGATCGCCCACCTCCTCCTTGCCCTTTCCGCTATCGTGCTCGCTGCCGCGGCTGTCGGTGTCGCTGATTTCCTCTTCCTCTCTGCGAGTGGCGTCACTTGTAAGTCTTCACTCACACGACACGACCACACGACACACAACATCTAAATCAGATGGAAACAGCATCGACGTACGAAATGGAGTCGAGTAGGAGGCTGTGTCGCCGGACTGGCATGTTGGTTTCTGAAGTGGCGATAACGCTGTGTGGGAGAGGAGGTCAGACGCGCCAAGAAGGATTGATGGGGGGAAGGAATGATACTTACCGAGCACTGGGCTTCAATCGCCTCACCTCCTGCTGGAGCACATTCACCTTCAGTCGCAGCTCGTCCGCTTCGTCCTGCATGCAAAAAAGGGGGGCACGCGTAAGGTGGTGTAAAGCGCTCATGAGGAGGCGGCCATAGGGGGTACCTCTCGCTGCTGCAGTTCGGCATAGATCTCGGACTGCGTGCGGATGTTCCGAGCCTCCTCCTGCGCGCGCGTTTAACGTCAGCGTACGCTGTAGTAAGGGAATGACCACTAGTGTACGTACCTGGAGGAACGGATGGTCGAGCAGGTCTTTGGCCGATGGTCGCTTGGTATCTTGTTCGTGGAGAAGCGAGTGTAGAATCTCCGTCAATTGATGGCCGTAATGCTGTTGTTGGCGTCAAACAAAGCATCGACGCGGAGGAGAAGGTCAGCGTGCGTTCGCGGAACTGTGTTTTCCGACGTCAATTGCTTGGGCCAAGCCAGCTGCGTACCGAGGGGATGGGCATGGGGAAGCACCCGTCGTGCTCGTCGTCGTAGACAGAGCGCAGGGTGAGGATCTCGTAGAGGCAGCACCCGAGGGCGTACATGTCCGACTTTTCGTTGTAGGCCTTGCCCTTGAGCAGCTCAGGCGCGGCGTAGCCCATGGTGCCGACCGGGGTCTGGTGCTGCTTCTTCTTGTTCTTGCGCACTGTCGACAGGCCAAAGTCGCCGATCTTGATGTCCTTCCACTTGTTGAGGAACAGATTGCCCGGCTTGATGTCCCTGTGCAGCACATTGTGGGAGTGGATGTGCGCCAGCGCCAGCAGGATCTGATCGCGCACCACAAAAGGAGTCAGTAGCGTGCCGCAGGAGCAGTCGCATTTCTCAGATTCCAGCGGGTGGAGGGGTACCTGGATCAGCCATGTGACGACTCGCTTCTCGGGGATCGGGATCCCCTCCTCGATGACAGCCGACACGTCTCCGCCTGGAGAAGGCCATGAGACTCATTAATCAACAATCACTCGAGTCGGAGAAAGAAGCGTTAGGGTACGTACCCTGGCAATATTCCATGACGATGAACACATGCAGTTTCTCCTGCCAGAAGTCCTTGTACTTCACAATATAGGGATGACGCAGCAATCGCAGGAGCACCATCTTCAAGTTCAAACAGAGACAAGACAAGGAAGAGAATAGTCCCTCAATCAGTGGCCACACAAAAGAGAATCAAGTACAGCGACATGATTTCCAAAGTGATAAGATGATGCGCACCTCACGCATGGCGTCCTTGGCCTCCTCCTCGTTGACACAGCACACCTTGTGAAGTGAAGCAACAAATGACGTGTGAACAGAAGCCCACGAGCAAAATGGTCAAGAATTGCGTACCTCCTTGAGCACGTATTGTCGGAAGTCGCGCTTATCGAGCACGACGAAGACGAGACCGAAGCCTCCCTCGCCCAGCTTGCCCACCACCTCGTATCGATCCGCCTTCTCTTTCTGCACCAGGGATGTTGAGCGAGTCACGCGGGAGGAGGAGCGAGGGTGAGAGCGAGAAAGAAAGAGGGGCAAGGGGGTACCATGGCGCGCTTGAGCTGCTTCTTCCAGTCCTTCTGCTGAGTGAGCTGGGCGATCTCGGTTGATTTGACCGAGAGCTGTTTCTTATTCCACAGCCTGTCCATCACTGTGTAGGCCTCATGTCTGTTCAGAAAGTTGCGGAACAGCACCTGTCGCAAGTGGTGAGACCAGAAGCCATCGGTGGGAGGCAACAGCGGGGGCGCATCTCACCTCCTTGTTGCCCTTGAGGCGCACGAGGATGGCGTTGGGTATGATCTTGGCCGTGGACTTTCGCTCCAGCCCCTTCACCTGCTCCCACTTGATCGTGATCTGATCCACACAAACACACCGCCAGCCTTGTTGAGGCATTGCACGATGACCACGCATACGTGTCGTGTCGTGCCGTAGTGGTGGTGTGGAGCACCTTGCGTTCGCGGCCAAAAAAGTGGGCATAGAAACACTGGTACATAACAAATGGATGGTAAGCGCTGTTGGCAGTGTAAAACTGTAGGTAGGCGTACATACCAAATAGTTCTGGGTCAGGTAGACGTGGCCCTCTATCAGCAACTTGCCCTTTTCCTTCAGGGAGCAATGGTAGGCTGCACAAATTAAAATTAAAATTAAAATTAAAATAATTGTTAAATAAAGGTGCGTGGAGTGCAAGATTCAAATTTTTGAATCGAGCCGTTGAGCTTGGGGGGGGGGGTTGCTCTGTACCGTAGAGGATTTCTTCCTCTTGGGAGAGTTCGAAGAGCTTGACGAACTCCTTTGCTTCATGACGGTTCGATTACGCTTGACGGAAGAACGAATCGAATCCGACAGCAGGAAGACTGTCGCGAGAAGAGTGAAGAGCACCACTTTCAGTGCAGGGGGGCCGCGGGCAGGCAGGCAGGCACAACACAAGCTCACAGGCAGAAGAAGGCTTTCAAGCAGCAGAAGAAGATAGCTAATAGCTCCCAAGGTCGTGGTTCTGACGGCTGCGCCGCCAGCCGTGATCTGCGGGCCGGCAGCCAACAACTCCTACCGCGCGAAATCACACTCGATCTCAAAAGAAAAGCAGAAGAAATGCAATTGATATTTGTGGCCCATAAACCTGGTAGGCTGGTTGTGCGTCGCACTGCAACATCGTCAAAAACATCGACGTGGCCGGTGGTGCTGGTGACGGTGATAATCAGAGAGTGGCGGCTTTGAGTGGTGCAACGGGGATATCTGTCTGGGTGAGAGATTGGCTCGCTAGGGAGTTGGTGAGTGGGAGCCGTCGCCGACGAGCTGAGACAGAGCCTCAATCACGGCCAGCATGGTCGGGCGCTTCTGGGGCTTGGCGTGCCAGCAGCGCACCATCAGCTTGCCGAAGGCCTCGGGGCAGTCGGCGGGCACCTGCGGCCTCTTGCCCTCCAGCACGTCCAGCGACACGCCCATGAAGTTCCTGTCATACCCCCATTTTAGATTCACGTGCGTGAGATTCATGTTGTCATTGCGGTGTGGGTGTTGGTGGCCCGTACCGGCCGGCAAAGGGCTGCTTTCTGGTGAGCATCTCCCACATCACCACACCAAACGAATACACGTCCGCCTTCTCGCTATACCTGCGGATTGAGTTTGAGATAACGGGCTGAATGGTGGTTACATTGGCCACGTGATTGATGATTGTGTACCGTTCACCGCGGATGATTTCGGGGGCGGTCCAGCAGGGTGTGCCGCAGCGGGTCATGGTGGCGTTCTCCTCCTTGAGTCGAGCGAAGCCAAAGTCGGCCACCTTAACGTTCAGGTTCTCGTCGACCAGCAGGTTGGACGACTTGAGGTCGCGGTGGATCACCGCCGCCTCGAGCGAGTGCAGGTAGTTGACCCCCATCGCCGCGCTCCGCAGCATGGCGATGCGCTGTCCCCAGGGAAGCTTGACGCTTCGGTCCGTCAGCAGGTCGCGCAGAGAGCCCAACTGCACGAACTCCGTGACAATGCACAGATTGGGCTTCTTCACGCAGGCGCCTGTGATCGTTTGTCGTCTCTCAGTCATTCCTTGCCAACGACAAAAAGGAAGGAGGGTCACGTACCGATGAACAAGACCACGTTGGGATGGTGGAGCTCAGCGAGGAAGGCCATCTCGGCGCGGAACTCGAGCAACCGCCGTTCGGTCAGCTTCTGTTTGATGAAGCGCTTGACGGCGACATCGATGCCCTTCCAGCGGCCGCGATATACGAGACCGTAGCTGCCCATGCCCACTTGCTTGCCCATCTGGATCTCCTTGTAGTCGATAATCCACCTGGTCCCGACAGAGGTAAATACCGTCGCACCACACATGCACACTCACACTCGTACAACTTCAGGGGCGAGGAGGTGCATACCGGCACAAGTTGGCTGAGGCGAGGAAGGAGTCCTCCTGGTTCATGCCCTCACCCACCTCGGCGTGGAGCTCGTCTTCGCCGGAGCTTGCGCTGCTCAACGGCTCGCAGTCGTCCTCGGCGTCGTCCGGGTCCAGCGCTCTGTCTCTGCGAGCGACGCCGCCAAAGAAGCGACCCTCCAGCCCGGGCGCGCGCAACTCGTACAACCGCGCACCTGCAGGTAGGAGATCGGGTGTTGGACATGGTCCAGCGTAGTCACTGAGCGCAATTCGCACAACACACCTGTGCCCGGAAGGGAGTCCGTGAGCTCGAACTTGCCGAGACAGGCGCAGCGATTGCGCTCCTTGAGCCAATCGGCTTGCTTGAGCCTCTCCCATGCGCTCTCGGAGAGCAGAATCTGGCCGCCGTGCGCAAGCGTGGTCAATCGGGCCGCGGTGTTGACCGGCGGACCCACGAACTCCACGCGTCGGGTCACTGCATCGGTCAACCGCTTGGGCTCGCCCACGTGAATGCCCATACGCACTCGTGGTCCCTGCACTATCCAGATCAGTATTGGGTCGTAGACTGCCGGCGAGAGGGGAGCCAACCTTGAAGATCAGGCGGTCGTCCACGTCGCCCCAGTCTTCGGCCGCGGCATTGTGCGACAGGAGAGCCTGGGGCCACTCAACGCGGAGCAGCTCGTTTTGCACGTGCATGCACCACCGCGCGGCCTTCTCGGGGTCCTGGAAGGCCAGACACATCGAACCCTCACCATAGTTGCCCTCCCTGTGGATGTGAGGTCAGGCCCATCGGTATATTCGTGCGCTACGGGGATTGAGAGTCGCCCGAGTACCGCGAGGAGGACACTTCGTAGCCGTCGAATTCGGCGAGGCTTGAACGCAGCAGTTCGTTGTGGGCCAGCGTGGCGTCCTTCATGGCGTCGGCGTTGAATTCCCACAGAACCAGCGCGCGCACTATGTCCGTGAACACGATAGCCATCTCGCCCGTGGGAGGCCGAAGACCAATCACGGCGCCGGCTCGATCGACAGCGTCAGACGAGTGTGACGACCCTGCACGTTAACGTGAGTTCTAGCCCCCCTCGTTGTGTTTGCCGTGCGCACCTGAAGCTAGAGACCCGCCACCCGATGGGTGGGCTGTGCTGCTGGAGGTCCACGACGAAACGCCAGTGTAGGCCGTGCTCGAGTTGTTATCCACCATGGATTCGAGGCGCGTCATGATCTCCAGGAACTTGGGCCGTATCGAAGCATCGCTGTCCCAGGACTCGGTCATGAGCGCCAAGTACTCGGGCGCAACGTCCTCCGGCACCTCTGGGCGCAGGTTGTCCCGCAGCACCGCAACTGCAATCGCCGCCGGACTGCAGGCCAGAGACATTAGCAAAGGGTGAGCCATGGCTGGCACAGGGAAAACAAAGAGTATGACCACTCACCTCATGCCGCTGTAGAGATCGAGGCGCGTTTGGACCTCCCACAGGATCATACCGAAACTGTAGACGTCGGCGGCCTCGTAGTCGATGTCGCCTGCCTCGTTGAGCACCTCGGGTGCAGTCCAGTGTATGCTGCCGCCGGCCAAGAGCTCCTGCGGGTGCGACTTCTTGATCTGCTCCTTGAACCGAGTGAGACCGAAGTCGGACACCTTGACGTTCCACTTCGCATCGAGCAGCAGGTTGAGCGACTTGAGGTCGCGGTGCGCGATGCCCGACGAGTGGAGGAAGTACATCCCCTTGGCCGCATGGCGCAGCATCTTGACTCGCAGCTGGCTGGGGATGTCGGGGATGAGCTCGTTGCTCAGCACGTCTCGCAGCGATCCGAGGGTCATCAACTCCATGACTGAAAACGAACACAACACACACACACATATATATACACACACACAGCACACTGTCAGACTCGAGAGGATGCGGAAACGAGGAGACCTGTACCGATACACATGGCAGGAGGCTTGGTCGCGGCGGCCATGAACAGCACCACGTTGGGATGTCGCAACGCTGTCATTACGCTCACCTCTTCGATAAAGG
>LQHA01000484.1:0-10436 GCA_001567625.1 Acanthamoeba polyphaga | reverse complement strand
TGTACCTGGCCGACCTTGTGCTGGGCTGCGGGGAAGGTCCGGATGGCAAAGAAGGCCTGCGCGTCCTGCAGCTCCTCAACGGTGGCGATGCCCTGCAGAGAGAGAGAGATGGTCATGTACCTGGCCGACCTTGTGCTGGGCTGCGGGGAAGGTCCGGATGGCAAAGAAGGCCTGCGCGTCCTGCAGCTCCTCAACGGTGGCGATGCCCTGCAGAAGCGCGTCGAAGGCCCCATAGTACACGAACACGCCCTTGCTGAATCTGTGGTGTGTGCGTTGCGTGTGTGCGTGTGTGAAATTACGACTCACGCCACCGCGCAAGAGGCCTCCGTCGCCGTACCGCTGGTTGAACTGATCCCAGTTGACCTTGAGCCACTCCCAGGCCTGTCGGCGGCCAACCGGGTGCGAGCAGAGCGCCGCCAGCACAGTGGACATGTCCTGCGCCCGTACTTCACCATTGAACAGCATGTCCTGTTGTGTGAACCGCGTCGTCTCAACAGCATGACACTCGTGCGCGTCGTGCGGTGCGTGTCGTGCGGTGCGTGTCTTGCGTGTCGGGCATGACTTTATAATGTACCAGGGTGCGGGCGATTAGTGGCGGCTTGCGCGTGGTGGCCAGTGCGGTAAGGGCCCTGTGGTGGTCTTCATGGGCCGGGTCCTTGTAGTACTTCGTCAACGCCGCGTACTCTTCCTCGCCGCCCTCGGCTGCCACCTGCGTGATGGCGGCGATGGTGATGGGTTGAGCGCTCAGTGTGCCGGCCAAGGCACACGCCGCACCACCGCACACGTACGAGGCCAAAGACGAAGGGCCGGCTCTCGGCGGGCAGCAGCGCGGTGCCGCTGGTGTGACGCGCAAAGCGCTTTTGGGCTTCGGCGATCACCGTTTCGTCACCGTTGGCCCCGAGCTCAGACAGCACCGTCGCCCTGCATAACATGCCTGTCATCGTGTGCGTGTGCGGCGGGGTGTGTCGCGCGTGCGTGGCGCGGTACCGCAAGTTAGCTGCAAAGGCGTCCTCCCCCGGTTTGGCGTCCCATCCGAGCCGCTGCACGTGTGCCGCAAAGCAGCGCCTGAGGAACCGCTGGTAGGCGGGATAGTAGGGTTCGCCCAGCAGTAGGGCGGACAGCTTGCGGAGGTTGGTCGTCAGATTGTTCAGCACCAACAGGTCGCTCTGGGATCGGCATGACCGTGCGTGACGTCAGCACACATCACACACGGACAGAGAGAGAGACAGACTCTGGCACGCCCACACAAAGCGTACCTCGTCCTCGAAATGGGGGATGATTTGGAGGGCTCGGTGGTAGGGGAGGATGCCGGACAGGGCCTGCGAAAACAAGTCGTCACACAGGCCCAGACGATCGATCGGAGGCAGCACTTGCCTGTTCCCGCCATCAGAAATCGCACACGTACACTGCATGGCACGCACCGCTCACCGCACCAAACCGTACCTGCTGATGTTCGCGAACAGCTGTTCGGCAAGGAGACGGGAGTAGGTGGTTCGGTAGTAGCCCTTGTGTCCAGCGTTCAGCTTGACGTGCCGGTAGCCGCCCGGCTTTCGGGGCAGCTTGACCACCTGCCGCGGTCGCTCGAGCAAGAAGAAGCGCTCCTCACGCGAGTCGTCGTGCGCCAGCGCCGCCAGCCGCACGGGCACTCGCCAGCCCGTCGTCGTCGTCGTCGTCGTCGTCGTCGTCGTCGACTCGTCTCCGCAGGACCTTTCGGCTGCGAACGTAGTCTGGTCGACGACGTAGAGCTCGTGGTTGTCGTCGACGTCGCTGTAGTCATCATCGTCGGTGTGCTCGCGTAGACTCACAAGCGGGAAGCCCTTGCGGTTGATCCACGCGTCCATGAACGCCGCTAGGTCGATGCCTATCATTCAGTCAAGGACAACGAAGTCAGCCACATAGGCCAGGCGGCGGCGGCGGCCATCGCTACACGTACCCGATTTCTCGCTGAGCGCCTGCCACAGATCGGCGGTGGTAGCATTGCGGTACTGGTGGCGAGTCAGGTACAGGTTGAGTCCCTGTCTGAACGTGTCCTCGCCGATGTAATCCACCTGCACGACACACAACACACGACGACACACAAATACAGGCGTTGAGCCAGCGAGTCAGGCACCGTTCAACACGCGCTGTAATACTGGTACCAGCATACGGATTACGCTGGCCCCCTTGTTGTAGGAGATGTCGTCGAAGAACCCGTCTATTCCGCTCTCGTTCGTCACTTCGAATCTGAGGGGGTGAGCGCTGTCCAGCGCGTCGAGCTGGAGCGCCGTGCATGTGTAGCGACTCAGGAAGTCGACCCAGATCTGATCAGCGCGCAACACGCAACACGCAACACGCATCATGCAGGTTAGGCTGAGTCACATTGGGGTGGGGGGGGGGACAGTCGCTCGCACGAACGTTCGAGTTTTGGTGGAGGTGCACCACGGCTGCCTTGCCCAAGTAGGTGGCAAAGCCCTCGTTCAGCCAGACCTCGTCCCACCAGGCCATGGTCACCAGGTTGCCGAACCACATGTGTGCAATCTGCCACGCATGAGACATGAGGCCAAATTGACGAACAAGTGGGCAGGCTGGCTGTACCTCGTGGCAAACCAGGTACGACACGAGCTGTGTCTGGGATAGGGAAGCGGTCGCTTCGTCGAGCAGCAGGTGCTCGGCCCGATAGGTGATCAGTCCCCAGTTCTCTGCGTCAGATCAGATCGGGTCTTTTTTCAGCCATTGATCAGTCCCAAGAGTGGCAGCCGAGCCGAGTCATGTACCCATGGCGCCGCAGGCCAGGTTGGGAATTGAGACCAGGTCGAGCTTGGGCAATGGGTACGCGATGCCGTAGTAGTGGTTGTAGTACCTATAGGCAGAGCAATCGCCACATGTCAGCCCACAGGCGCACAGGAAGAGCTTTTTGGCTGGGGCCAAACGTACTCAAGCGTGCGCGTGGCCATGCCCAAAGCGTAGCGGCCTTTGGCTTCTTGGCCAGGCGGAGCCAGCACCCGAACCTGGGCATCACAGCGACGACGGTTCTCGCGTGAGCAGTGAACTTCAGGCGGAAAAGAAGGGCTGCATGGAGCGAGGGATCAACTGGTTGCCTTGACAGAGTCAACGGTGTCTTCGACCACGTCGAAGCGGCCCACCACGAAGGCCAGCAAGTAGGTCGACATGAGCGGCGACGTGTCAAACCTGACTGTCTTGACTCCGTTGCTTTGGCTCTCCTCGACGGCCGGCATGTTGGCATGAGCCTGCAACGGTGTCAGGGTCCGTGTGCATGTCGTGTGTGTGTGTGTGTCGCATGTGTGCGGTGATGATATGTTGGCGTACCTCAAGGGATGATGGAAACGACAAGGTGACGGTGAAGAGCGCCTTGGCTGAGGGATGATCAAAGCACGGGAACACCGCTCGGGCGCTGGTGGTGCACAGCTGGGTGATGGCCATGTTGAAGCTGTCTCCTGCTCTCTCGCACATGCCACATACCGATTGCGCATGTCAGTCTGTGGCTGGAGCCACACCACACCCACACCAACGCACCGTTCTCGAGCGACATGCGGTACCTGTAGACGCCGGTCATGATCTCACTAATGACACCATCAAAGCGCAGCACCAGCCACGCCTTGCCCAACTCCAACGGCTCTGCACCCGTTGAGATAAAATAAATGAATATTAATTGATTAAAAACAAAAACAAAATAATTAATGAAGAAAAAAGGATCCATACCGGAGAGGCGAAGGGTGACGCTCTCCGTGCTGGGGTGCGGCTCGATGGTGGCCCAATGTGGCTCGGCTCCGTGGAGGTGGGGCTGGTTCACGAAGGCCTCGCGCACGTTGAGCTCGCGGCAGTTGAGCGTCACCTGCTGCACCCCCGTCTGCTGGACCTCAAACTCTAGCCTCTCCTCGCCCAAGAACCGGCACTCGGGCTCCTCCAGCCGCAGGTCGAACCTCAGGTGGTAGTGCACCCCGGCGCTGGCCCCCACCAGCCAGCCCGGAAAGCGCAGCGAGCGCGGTCCCTCCATGCCCACGACAGAAAACTAAAACTAAAACTAAAAAATTATTAAAAAAGATGATTGTTTTCCAAACGTGGCAGTGCGCCCGAAACATAAAAGAGTTTTTTTGCAGGGGCGGAGGCCGTGGTCGGACCACGTCACCAACAAGCAAGGTGCGAGCTCGTTCCCAGTGCGGCCTTAGTGGTCTTTTTCTCAGGGTCGTGGCTCGACAGACAGCCAGGACCAGCAGCAGTAGATGTCAACGCTTCAACAGCAGCAGCAGCACGGCGCAGAGGAGGCCCGGCCGCGCGTGTATCGCTGCCTCACCATCGCTGGGTCCGACTCCAGCGGAGGGGCTGGCATCCAGGCCGACCTCAAGACCTTCGCCGCCCGGGGCGTGTTTGGCATGAGCGCCATCACCGCCATCACCGCCCAGAACACCACCGGTACCAACCTGTCCCCCCCCCCCCAACCCTTCCCCCTCACCACTGTGCGTCCCTAATTTCCCGTGGCTCGTGTGCCGCGTGTGCCGCGTGTTATGTCAGGGATAAGCGGGGTGCTGCCGATTCCGCCCGAGACGATCCAGGCCCAGATCGAGGCGGTGCTGAGCGACCTCGGCGCCGATGCCATCAAGATCGGCATGCTGGGCTCCAAGGAGTCCATCGAGGCCGTGCTCGGCTCGCTCGCACGCTTCTACCCGGCTGCGGCTGCGGCTTTGTCGGCCGAAGACGCTGCTGCGTCGCCAGTGCCGCAGCCGCGTCGGGAGCTGCCCCCGATCGTGCTCGACTCGGTGATGGTGGCCAAGGGCGCCAGCCGCTGCTCGACGAATCGGCCATCGCCCACCTGCCGGCCATTCTCCGCTACGCGCGCCTCGTGACGCCCAACATCCCCGAGGCCATCCTCCTCCTCGAGCACCTCGCCCCGTGTGCGCCCACGAAGGGCAAGGAGCGGGTCGCCACCACGGTGCAGCACGTGCGGGAGCTGGCCGCGGAGCTGGCCGCGTGTCTGCGGGTCCACCACCAGTACACGGGCGCGGTGCTGGTCAAGGGCGGCCACCTGGAGGAGGAGAGGCGCAAGCGCCACGTAAGTGACGATGGCGAGCCGGAGGATACGATGGTGGTGGACGTACTGTGCAACAGCGAGGGCCGCCTGTTCGAGTACTCTTCGGCGCGGGTGCCCACGAGG
The DNA here is from genome assembly GCA_001567625.1 of Acanthamoeba polyphaga. Classification (NCBI taxonomy): domain Eukaryota; phylum Discosea; order Longamoebia; family Acanthamoebidae; genus Acanthamoeba; species Acanthamoeba polyphaga. Next base: position 5,287 of record LQHA01000484.1, on the reverse strand, counting down.
AGCACCCACGGGCACCGGGTGCACGCTGTCGTCGGCCATCGCAGCCGAGCTGGCGCGCGGGCATGACCTCGAGGCCGCGGTGCGCAAGGCCGTGCGCTACGTGCACGGTGCGATCGTGCACGCGCCGGCGCCGGACGATGCGACGGCCACCACCCCGCTGCCCGCACTGCCGTCGCCCTACGCCCTGGGGTCGGGCCACGGCCCGCTGGACCACATGTGGAAGCTCAAGCCGCTGCTGACGTCAGCAACCAGCGCTGCTGGTCCCGTGGCGCCCGGTCCCAGCCGCGACTTCGGGGCCGAGCTGTGGGCCAGCATCGAGGGCGTGTTCGAGAAGATCATCGCCCACCCCTTCATCCAGGGCCTCACCAGCGGCGAACTGCCCGAAGACGTCTTCAAGGTACTCACCACGCACGCACCCGCTCTACGCTATATGGCCTTACACTGGTGTGCGTGTGCGGTGGTGCGTGTGCGTGTGCGTGGAACTAGTTCTACATAGTGCAGGACATGCACTACCTGAGGGAGTACTCGCGCATCCTGGCCCTGCTGGCGGCAAAGGCGGACTGCAACGCCGGGATGCTGCTCTTCCTCGAGTCGGCTAAGTCGATCGTGGGCGGCGAGTGCGCCATGCACCTGCAGTTCTGCCGCGAGTGGGGCATGATGGCGGAGGCCGGCGACGCTGCAGCGGGCCTGGCGTCGCTCCTCGAGGCCCACCCGGCCAGCCCGACCAACATGCTCTACACCTCGTACATGCTGCGCATCGGGTTCGACCGGCCCTACTACGAGGGCGTGGCCGCGGTGCTGCCGTGCGCCTGGATCTACAACGAGGTGGGCCACTACCTCAAGTCCAAGGGCAGCCCGCACCCGCAGTACGCGCGCTGGATCGAGACCTACGGGAGCGAGGAGTTCAGCGCCACCACCAAGAGCCTCATCGAGATCACCACCAGGTTTGTTGTGTTGTGTTGTGTTGTGTTGTGTTGTGTTGTGTTGGGCTGTTGTTTGGTTGGGTGGTGGCTGACCTCGAGAGTGGTCGGTGATGGACAGGGTGGCGGCCGGCCTGGGCGACGAACAGAGGCGGCGTATGCGCGAGTGCTTCGTGCAGACCTCCAAGTTCGAGTACATGTTTTGGGACATGGCCCACGCCAAGCAGGCGTTCCCCATCTGACGACCTTCCATAGACCTCTCACCTCCCGGCCACACCACAACACCACACCACACCACACGGCGACTGCGAAGGCTCAATAAAGCGTACTTGTTGGTGGTGCGATATCACGATGCATGCCGCAGGTCAACGATGCGGGCGTGCTGCTCCAGTTCGTGCGGGGTGAGGAGGAAGAGCTCGTCCAGGAGCGCCGTATGGAAGCTGCCCGGGCCGAGCCCCTCGGCGATGGTCCGAGCGCCGGCCCGCTCAGCCGCGTGACAGAAGTAGGCGAGCGCGGCGGCCGTGGCCTCCAGCACGTGCTGTCTTCGCTCCGCGACGGCGTGGGTCTGCTCGGTGGTGGGTAGAGCGCCCACGAACGCGCCGATGAGCGACGTCACCATACAGCCCGTGCCCGTCAGCTGGCCCAGCAGGATGTGATTGTTGTGGACTTGAAGCAAGCGCTCACCTGTCCGCACACCAGGTCTTGCTTGCCTGGCAACAGGTCCATCAGTCAACAGCAACGTTGCATGCTCAGGCGCACGGCACGAGACGACACGCCACGACAGCCACGTACCTGTCATGGCGACGATGGTGCGTTTGGTTCGAGCAAGGGAACGGATGATCGCCTCGCTGTCGGGGAGGTAGCCGGGGCTGTCGACACCGCGGACGAGGAGCTCAGAGGCCAGCGACCGTTCGATGGAGCACAGGGCGACGTGCAGAGCGGCGAGCTCGCCCGGGTTGCCCCGCAGCACCGATACGCGCAGCTCGTCCAACAGCTGAAGCGCAGCTCCTGCATGACCGGCCCCAGCGATCGTTAATGACGGCCCGCAACGAACCGGTTCAGAGGTAGAGGTACCGGTCCGGTAGTGGGTGGCTCCGGCACCGACGGGGTCAAAGACGATGGGCACGCCGATGGCGTTGGCCACTTGGCCGATGGCCTTCATCTGTCCCAGCCAGTGATCGTCGAGGGTGCCCATGTTGAGGACCACCGCCTGAGCGTGCTCGGTCATTTCCCCGTTCTCGTGCGCCATCACGGGAGATCCGCCGGCCTGCAGCGTAGCGTTGGCAGTGTCGTTAATGACCACGTAGTTGGTCACGTTCTGTACAAGCGGCCTCCTTGCTCTCACCCTCTCCAATGCTTCTGCAGCCTGCGGTACGGGATCACCATCAGCACACGGCACGGCACACACGACATGGCGCACACGCGTCCGCACACGCGCGCACATGCAACGTGCGTTCACGACATAGTGAGATGAGAAGCGGCTGCCTTGGCGGCGAGCTCCTGGGAGTACTTGGGCAAGGCCGAGTCGACCACCGCGGCGAGTCCGGCGGCAGCTGTTCGCGGCAGTCGGCGCCTACGATGGCTGACACCACGCCCACGCCCGCCGCGCCGTGCGCCACGATCTGGTGCGCGTTCGTTGCGTTGACGCCGCCGACGGCCACCACCGGCAGCGAAGTGGCCCGGCAGATGCGCTGCACCGCGTCCAGCCCGATCACGTAGCCCGCGCCGCCGTCCTTCTTCGTATCTGTGGGGAAGACAGCGCTGGTGCCCAGGTAGTCGGCTCCCGCCAGCTCGGCCGCCCTGGCCTGTGCTTCGTTGGTGGCCGTGACGCCGAGTAGCATCTTTCGGGCGGGTGATGATGAGTGTTTGAGCAGCGCCCTGGCTGTGGTGGCGGCCATGTCGTCCTGTCCGACGTGGATGCCATCTGCCCCCACGGCCAGCGCCACGTCAAGTCGATCGTTGATGATGAGCGGCACGCCGTGTCGATGCGTCACGCTCTTGATCCTGCTGGCCTGCTCGATGAAGTCGCGCGTTGATGCCTTCTTCTCGCGTACTTGCACCATCGTCACGCCTCCACGTATGGCCTGCTCTACGAGCTCTTCCAGCGGTCTGCCCCGCGTCAGCGCACCCGAATCGGTAATCAGATAGAGCGAGTAGTTCGGATTGGCTCGTTGCGCTGTGGTTGCTGTGCTAAATGCACGCTGCAATCCACCTTGATGCACTGCGCATCGTGTGCACGCCCGCTGCAAGCTCTTCATCGATGAAGAGCTTGGTTCTCAATCTCGGGTGATGAATTTGGGCGAGATGCAGTGGCAACCAAAAACCAAACGAGAAATTTGGCAAACTTTTCGCAAACAGTTCGACTGCTTTTGTAAACACGAGCATCAGATCACGGCAAAGGCGCCACTCACTTCGGCGTTGGTGAAGCCCTCGCTCGACGTGTCGTCTTCGTCGTCTTCCAGCGGGTCGCTTGTGCTTGCCGAGGTAGCCTGCTTGCCCTCGATCTCCATCTTGTTGACCTTGTCCTTGATCATCTCCTTCATCATCTGGTGCTGCTTCGAGTTCTTCTTGGGGCCCTTGAGCGTCGCCGCGGCGTCTGGCGGTGCGTAGAAGGTGAAGCCCGCGAACAGATTGTCGTCTTTCGACGCAAAGTGGGTCGACCTGGGTGTGCGTGTGGTGTCAGCAGCCAGCCCGTCTTCGTACATTCAATAGCATGCGGGTACCTCCTCCAATCTTCGCCGAGCGGGACGCGCCGTGGGGCTTGAGGGCTGGCTACCGCTTTCGGGGAGTCTGTGCCTGCGCCACCACCCGGACCGCCAGGCCGGGTGGTGATGGCCTGCGATTTGAGTTCCATTTCGACGAGCTGGCCGATGTCGGTGGCCATGTTGTCCATATTGGCCACATTGAAGTAGGTGGTGTCCCACTCGTTTTGCAACTGCACGCCCAGAACAGTGAGTGCGCATACGCCGTGTGTCGTGTCGCGTGTTGTCGTGTGGTATTGCGCACCTTGGGGACAAAGGGAGGCGTGAGCGAGCGGATGTGCCTCCAATCGAAATTGTCGAAGAAGGCGTGACTTTTGATGTCCTCCGCTCCGGTCTTGCCTAGCCGCACCTCGGGATCACAGATGAGTCGCTTCATGAGGTCCAACGCCGGCGGGGAGATCTCGTCCTCGCCGATCGACGCGAGGTCGGGGAACTGCAACACCTCCTTCCACGTGGAGATGTTGTAGAAGATCTCTTCCACCGTGTCCGACATGAACGGCGTGTACCCTGGCGTTGACAATGATACGGTGAGCATTTATTATATTATTATTATTTGATAAATTTATTGTATTATTCTGATGTATTGATTTTTTGATGGGGGGAATGTGGAGTACCGTAGATCATCTCGAAGAGGAGAATGCCGACCGACCACCAATCGGCGGTCTCGTCGTAGCCCTTCTCCTTGGAGTCGGCCAGCCCCACGCCCACGATCTCCGGGGCCATGTACTCGGGAGACCCCACCATCGAATAGGCCTTGGCACGCACACGCACACCGTGGTGAGCGCGCGCACCGCGATGAGAGGAATGAATGGAATGGAAGGTACCCATTCGGGGGAGTGGTGCGAGGCCTTGAGTGATGCCACGTCGAAGCGTAGGGACACGCGTCGCGTCTTCAGCACATTCTTGCGTGCGCCCTCCTTCGACAACCCGAAATCGATCAGGCGCAAGTGGCCCTTCTTGTCGATCAAGAAGTTGTTGGGCTTCAAGTCTCTGCCGTTCACTATGCGGTGAGCACCAGCCGCCAACACGGTCACGCCACACCGCAAGAGGGCATTACCGGTGGATGTAGCCGAGTTGGTGGAGCGCCTCCACCGCGAGGATGACCTCGGCGATATAAAGCCGCGCGTGGTCCTCCGAAAGACGACCCATGTTGTCCAGCAAGTTGCGAAGGTCGCCACCAGGCAGGTATTCCTGAGAGAGCCACAATCTCTTCAGATGTCTGCCGTGTGTCGTTTTGGTGTCGTGCGCGCGTACGATACGTACCATGCACAGATAGAGATGTTCGGCGTCCTGGAAGGAGGAGATGAGGTTGATCATCCAGGGGTTCTCCTTGCCGGACTTGAGCTTGGCCATCACTTCCTTTTCTCGCTTCACGCGCGGCACCTAGATGACACCATCACCACACACGACATCGTCAGCTCGCCATTATCATCACCGAACGTTCGCCGAGAAGTGTCACGAACCTCGTTCTTGTTGATGAATACAGACTTCTTCATCCGCTTGAGTGCCACGACCTCGCCGCTCTCCCTGTGACGACAGAGGAACACCTCGCCATAGCCGCCCCGACCGAGCAGCGACAGCACTTGGAAATCCTGCAATGTTGGA
>LQHA01000483.1:0-10442 GCA_001567625.1 Acanthamoeba polyphaga | reverse complement strand
CCGTGACGCCCTCGACCTTGCTCACGCCCTCCAACTCGCCCTCGCCCTCGGTCTCACCGTCCGTTTCGCCCTCGTTCTCGCCCCAGGCCTGGGCCTCCAGCTCGCCCTCGCCATCTCCCTCGGCGTCGGCGTCGGCGTCGGCGTCGGCGTCGGTATCTCCCTCGGCGTCGGCGTCGGCTTCGGCGTCGGCATCACCGGCCGGACCGGTGACTGTGCGTCGGTGCTCGCAGGTGTCGGCCAAGCTCGAGTCCGGCGCGCCCTTCACCGCTGCCGTCAACACGACCGCCGCAGCCTTTGCCAACCTGGTCTCTGCAGGCCTCGTCGCACAGCAGCAGTTCGCGTGGGCGGCGGTCGACGTGCAGTCGCTGGTGGCGGTACCCTTCGACGAGCCCGACACGGTGCTGGTGGCGTTTTCGGTCGAGTTCGAGATTGCGGCGGCGCTGGCCGCCGAGGCCTCAGCGCGCATCGGCTTTGCCCTCAACGTGGCGCTGGCGCGCGTGGCGCCGGTGTTGGCCGACAGTTCGCTGTTCGAGGTCGGCTTCGCCATCACCCCTTGCCATTAAGATTTTTTTTAACTTCTCTTGGAAAAAAAAGAATGCCCACCGTCATTCCTTCATTGCTCTTCTTCCCCTTCTTCTGCTTCGTCGTCGTCGTCATCTCCGCCAAACGCCTTGGCGACGGCCACCACGACCGGGTGGACCACGGGGATTGAGGCGTCCGAGAAGAAGCGGAGGGGCGCCGCCGGGGCACACGCGCAAACCACCAGAAGCGCCGCCATCTGGTGGGCCAGCCCTTCGTCTCCACCACCGTCGTCATCGTCCTGCTGGTCGTCCTGGCGGTCGGCCGGCGGGCTTGACCGCGGGGGAATGCCCAAGGTGCGGGCCAGCTCGAGCAGCGACTGGGTGCGGCACAGGGTGGGCGGGAGCTCCTCGTCGTCGCGCTCGCCCTCCTCGAGCTGTGGATTGGACCAGTAGACGAAGTAGGGCTGGGCGTCGCTCACGTCGAACCGGTCGGCCATCGCGCGCGAGCTGGCACGGATCTTGACCACCACCCGGGCGTAGTCCGCCTCGCTCGCCGTGGTGTCGATGTCGCAGTGCACCTCCAGGAATTCTCCATCTGTTCCGGGTACGGCCAGCTTCATCACTGCGTCGCAGTTGGTGAGCAGGTCGCCTTCAGGTGCCTGCAGCATGGCCGCACTCGCTGTTGAGAATGAATTGATGAGAATTTGGTGGTTCGGGGTGGTGGTGGCGGTTGGTTGCTACGTACCTCGGCCAGAGCCAATGTGGGGTACCACCCGAAGCACGTTGTTCATCCCGAACATCCCGGCGGCCAGAAAGACCTGGGACTGGCCCACCCGGTACTTCCAGCGCTGCACTACGTTGCGGTGTGTCGTGTGTCGTGTGTGCCGTATGTCGTGTCGCGTGTGAGGTGAGAAAAGAAAACGAACGCACAGAGTGCAGGTTGGTTGGTACTCAGGCTGCTCAGCTGGGCGAGCTGGGGCTCAGTGGCGAGGGAGATGACCCTGGCGGCTGCGTCACCACAGGCCACTGCCGCTCCTCCGGGGCGAGGCTTCATCAGCTCGTCGTGCCACCTCTTCTCGCCCAACGACGACTCCTGTTGCGGGCTCTCCTCCTCCTCGCCGCCCGGCAGCTCGCACTGCGCCGACTGGAGCAGCACGGCCAGCAGCCTGCCCCACACCACCACACCATCACCCACCACCAGCGGTATATCAGCATAGGGGAATGTGGGAGTTCGCCCTGTGGGTGGATGGTACTCCTGGGCGGTGCAGTTGAGGCGAAGCTTGTCCGCGAGGGCGCGGAATGCGGAAGGCAGGCACCACTCCTCGTTCATTTGCCCTGTTTCCGGGTCGATCAAGAAGTCAGACAGTGTGTGTCGCGTGTGTCGTGTGTGTCGCGTGTGTCGAGTGTGTCGAGTGTGTCGAGTGTGTCGTGTGTCGTGCGTGTGCGGGGGTCTGACCGGGAGCGCGTTCTTGAAAGTAGATTCGTTGGGGCTCGGTGGGGAAGGTGTGGAAGATGACCGAGTAGTGGCTCCACAGCAGCTGCTCCTCCTCTTCGTAGTACTGGCCGCCGTTGTATTCGACCTACATGTGGAATACATTGTAACATATGTGCGACATATGCCTAGATATATAAATCTCATTGAGAGCATAATGGGACAAGCTGGTTGGATAGGGCGAGTCGTACAATGCGGAGCGAATGCTTCCCGGGATTCCCGCCATGATTGATCGTCATCTCGAGGTCACACTCCACCAGCCGGATCCAGGACTTCCACACGCGCACGTAGGATCGCACCCGCACATGCTGTCGGACGCACACCAATCGTCAGCAAGAACCAGCAATGTCCAGCCAATCAGTTTTCACTTCTTTCTTACCTGCTTGCAGAAGTCAGCAATTTCTTGGGCGGTCATGGACCTCTCTGGCCTGCCCGGGCCAGAGCCGATGTGGGTGTGGACCGATTCCCAGAACGAGACCTGCTCAATTCGCCGCTGGTGCCGAACAGCCTCTATGCGGGCCAGCACGGCGTCCAGCAGCTTCATTGCGGCCTCCTTGTCCGCCCGCCTCCCGCCTTCGTTGTCGCTTTCGCTTTCGTGTTCGCTTTCGCTTTTTGATTCATCGTCGCCCTGGCTTCGTTCTTTTTGCTCTTGGCCGGCGAACCATAGCTTGGCCACAATCTCCAGGTCCGGTTGGGCGAACAGATCACCACAGGGCACTGAAAAGGAAATGTTACCATATATATATCGTGTAAACCACCTTACGGTGCAGGGTACTGGTAAGCTGATGATGGTTATGGGTACCAGTAGTTGGGAGAGCGCGGACCGTGGGCTGTCCGTCGGGAACGGGACGCGGTCGGTCGAGCAGGTGGCCATCACCGGGGGCAACACGTCCGACAAGAGCCAGCGTAGTATGCGGTGGTGCGATGCGACCAGCGCGCACGCGTTGCGGCTCACCGCGCGGAGAGCCAGTGCGCCATCCCACCCAAGCCACTCACTACGCTCCACACACTTCGTGTTATTTCAAAGTCTTATTATTATATCTTATCTAATAAATAAAAAAACGTGGTAAAAAGAATAAAGATAATAATTAATGGGGAGCACCTGATGAGCGCCTCTAGCACGAGGTCAGGAAGCGCGAGGAGCTCCGCCAAAGGGCCGGAGTCGCCTGCGACTGGGGGCTGCCGCGACTCCGAACGGGCTCGCTTGGTCCCCCGAGCTCCAGCTTCGTCGCCTTCTGAGCTCTCTTGTTGCACAACCGAACGTTCATCGATCTCGTGTGCGGCCCTCTTCATGCCTTGTGGTGTGGTGTGTGTTGTGGTGTACAGCCTCGGCGCCTCTCCGGCAGCTGCAGCCACAAGCAAGCCTGCACTTAAAAAAAACTGTTAACAAACCTACCACATTTCGCCACGTCAGCAGGCTAACACCAGTTTGGTTATTTTGTTTTATTGTTTTTGGGTTGGACCAAACGTAGGGGTGAGGCGCGCCGCGGGCTGGGGTCCACTCTCTCTCGAAGAAGAAGAGGGAAGAAGAGTTCAGCGCCTTCGGCCGCCGCGGGGCATGGGGGCGGGCACGTCGTCCGAGGCCGAGGACTTGGGGTTCTTGACGGTCTCGTCGATGGAGAGGACGAGGCAGGCGGCCTCGGTGGCGGCGGTGATGGAGTTGAGCTTGACGAGCGAGGGCTCCCAGACAAAGGAGAGGTAGGTGTCGGTGACGCCCTCGTTGGTGACGTCGACGCCGTACCAGGTGGCGCCCTGGGCGTGCTTCTGGCGGAGCTGGTTGAGGATGTCGGTCGAGTCAAAGCCGGCGTTGTCGGCGATCTGACGCGGGATGACCTCGAGGGCCTTGGCAAAGGCGTTGATGACGAGCTGCTGCTTGCCCTTGATGGTGCGCGAGTGGGTGCGGAGGTACTTGGAGAGCTCCATCTCGATGGCGCCACCGCCGGCCACGACGGCCGAGTGTTTCCGGGCCCGTCGCACGATCATGATGGCGTCGTGCATGGAGCGCTCGGCCTCCTCGATGAACTGCTCGCCGCCGCCACGCAGGATGATGGTAGCGGTACGCGCCTGGACGCAGCCGGTGATGAAGTTGTAGCGCTCGCCACCAACCTGACGCTCCTCGAAGAGCTCGGCGTGGCCGAGGATGGGCGCGTTGAGATCGTTGACGGTGGTCTGGATCTGCGCACCGGTGGCCTTGGAGATTCGCTCGAGGTCCTCCTGCGGCACAGACCACCGCAGAACACGCCGCGGTCGGCAAAGTACTGTGTGGCCAAATCGCCGATGGCCAGACGCGAGAAGATGACGTTGGCACCCGACTTCACGATGTTATCCAGCTTCTCGTAGATGATGTTCCACTCGGCGTCCACCATCGCCTGGTAGTCCTGTAAAGAAGAAGCGAAACCAAAGTAAGCGCTGGCCGCAACCGAGGAGACTGTGTCGTAGCGCCGTAGCAAGGAGGATAGCGTACGGCGGGATCCTCAATCCTAAGCTCGGCGTTGTCCTTCTCGGCCTTCAGCTCGAGCTCGAGGTTGAGCAGCAAAATCTTGGGGTTGGGGATCTTCTTGGGCTGCTGCTCGAAACCAGCGTACGAGAAGCACTTCTTGAAAGCCACACCTTCGATCAGCAGCGAGTCCTGTCACGTCGTCAACAGCGAATAACACAAGCACGAGTGTGAGCGGATCGTCCGGCGGTGCAGGAGGCGTAGACGCGGGGGCAAGAGTACCTCCATGGATCCGCCCTTCTCCTTCTTGATACCAATAAGGTCGATGTTGAGGTCCTCGTCGAGGTGCATCACAGCGTCGACCACCATCTTGGAGAAGAAGGCGTTGTGGCTGCCAATGAGCTTCGAGTTCAGGGCAGTGCCAGCGCACCTCTCAAGCACGGTGCGCATCTCGCTGTCGATTTCGCGAGTAGAGGGATTCACAACATTAATCGCGAGAACGGCTTGGTGGGGAAATGAAGCAACAAGATCGGTGAGATTGAGCGTACGTGGCAGCGTCCTTGCCGGCATCGATGGTGACGGCAAGTTCCCTGATCTTGGCCTTTGCCAGCTCGCAGGCAGCGCGGAAGGCACGGATGATGACGGTGGGGTGCACGCCCTCCTCAACGAAGGTCTTTGATTCTTTCAGCAGCTCACCAGCCAGCACCACAACGCTGGTGGTGCCATCTCCTACCTTGCAATCGAATGGAATTCACATGAGGCCGATCAAAACGAAGGAGCCAACCCAAATTCCTCGGCCGCATGGAGCGGCAAGCGATCGGAAGAGGAAATTGGCGTACCTCTTCGTCCTGTGATCTGGCGATATCGACCAGCGTGCGAGCAGCAGGGTGCACGACGTCCAGCAGCTTCATGATCGTAGCGCCGTCGTTGGAGATGGTGATGTTCCGGCCCTCATAGATCAATTTATCCATTCCACGGGGTCCAAGCGTGGTGCGGATGGTGTCCACGACGGCCATGCAGGCATTGATGTTGCTGATGAGCTGGGCCTTGCCCTGCGATGTATCGGTTCCCTCCTTGAGGATGATGATGCTCGGTTGCTGCATTATTCACATGGAAATTAGTCACGATTCTACAAATGTACCAGCCTCCTTCCATCATCCGCGCACATTACACGACGAAACTGTTGCGGCAGTGGCAAAAGGGAGGAGCATGCGCACCAGGAATTGCGACATGATGGCTACGATTTCGAGGGGGCGAGGCAAATTGGGCGGAGCTGCCTGCCGCGAAGTCCCTGCGCACATACCAGAAATTTTTGTGCTCGGGTTGGCCTGTTTTTTCCAGACACGTGAAAGAGAAAATAAAATCGAAATTTGCTCAGCGTTCCTGCCAGCGACCAGAAAGAGAAACACGCCATGGAGCAAGAGAGCACCAAACGGCAGAGCACGGGGGCTGTAACTGCCACCGCCACTGGGGGTGGGCGCATCGTGGGCGAACGGTACCAGTTGGGCCGCCTGCTCGGCGAAGGCGAATACTCCAAGTATGCTCCTTTCATGAATTATAATTTTAATAATATTAGTCCAGCTTTTTGATTCTAAGTGGTCGTTGTTAAATTATTTATTCAACCATAATTCTCAACTGCGCCTGATACCTTTGCAGGGTGAGATATGCCGTGGACTTAGAGCGCGGCAGACCGGTGGCCGTCAAGATGAGATGCGGACTCGTGACCGCGTCCACCTCTCGAGCGGTGCTATCATTCTTCCGCTATTCCTCTATTCTATCCCCGACCGGATATTTATATCGACGGGTGCAATCCTAAAAAAGACACAATATAGCCACCTACCACACCTCCTTCTCTACCCGTCCTTCCTCTCCTAGCGGCCCGAACGTCTATACGTTCCGAACCACGCATTACCGCGTGTCACTTTGGCGACAACGGCTAGCGTATGTCCGTTCGGTTCGCGAAGAAGACGAAGAAGGGTGACGTGTTAGCTGTGGGACAGAGCGTCAGCGTGGACTCCGGGGAGGCCATCGCCGACGACGGCGCGGAGGAACTGCCCAGCGTAGCGGAGCAGGCATACGAGAGCGTATCGTCCGACGAGAGCGACGCGGAGGCGGCGGACGACACGAGCGAGATCAAGGGCAAGGCACACTCGCCGGGCAACGCCAAGGTAGCGATACCCCCCACCGTCATGGAGATTTCGAGCGGAGCATCTACGTCCGGCAGTACGGCGAGCGCTACGTCGGCCCTGGGCCCACTGGAGGAGTTGCTCAGCTCGGGCGCGCTGCCGCCCGGGGCGCTGGCGGAGTTCAGCGCGTGGGCTGCGGCTAAGGCGGCGGCTCAGGGCGCGGGCAAGCCTACGGCGCGTAGCAAACCCAAGGTGCCGTTCCGGCAGCCGCCTGCGTTTTCGGGCGGCGACGGCGAGGACTTCTACTCGTGGAAAGACCAGCTCCTCACGGTGCAGGTGCTGCACGGGTACGATGACGGCGAATTCGCCCCCGTGGTGGCCTATGCCCTCGCGGGCGCAGCTACTAAGTGGATGAGCGTGCAACCGGCGTCGGTCACGCGCAGCGCGGCAGCCCTCCTGGACGGCCTCGAGCGGCGATACGGCTTGCCGACTGTGGAGGCCCTGGCGCGTCGGGTCCGAGCGTGCCGGCAGGAGAAGGGTGAGCGAGCCAGCGATTTCTGGCTGCGGATCGGCAAGGAGGCCGCGCGGCTCGGCGACAAGGCGGAGTCCCTGGTGGACAAGAACGAGCTGTGGCGCAGCGGCCTGCGCCAGGACCTCCGTAACTACGTCGACCTGTTTCCGTTGGTCGAGTACGATGCGCTCCGGGATCAGCTCGACCGCTACGAGTCCAATAAGATCGCCCAGCTGGCCACGCCGGTGGTGGCGGCCGTGCCGGCCGGTCCCTCGGTAGCGGAACAACTCGCCGCGCTTACGGAAGCCGTGGCCCAACTCGCTGCGGAGCGACGTGCGCCGACGGGCCGGCCTCCTATGACTTGTTGGCACTGCCGGCAGCTCGGGCACCGCCGGGCCGAGTGCCCGCAATTACGGGGCCCCGCGTCGACGGGCTCGGGTGGCGCAGGAGACCCGGCTAAGCAGAGCAGCGGCGCCGCGGCGAGGGCGCAGTGGGACGCGGCCGTCGCAGGCGCGGAGGGCGGCGTGCCTGGGGCCGTCAGAGCAGCCTGGGGCAGCACCACCGCGCAGGATAGGTCGCGGTCAAACTGACCGGCGGCGCTGACAAGGCCCCGTCAGGCGTCGCCGTCGTTGAACGGCCGCACACGGAAGCAGAGGTGGACGGAGACGGAAGGGTGGCGAAGCACCCCATGGAGGACACGTTGGAAGGCCAAGCGAGCGGCAGGAAGGGAACGGCGGAGGGCGGCGGACCCTGTCGCAGCCGCGGAGACGAGGTCGACGACCTGAGCAGGGGCGGAATGGGCGATCCAGCGGGTAGCAGCGGGACCCACGCGGCCGGGGCCGCCGTGGCAACGCTGGAGGTAGCAGCGGAGGCTACCGAGGAAGAACTGGACGACGAGGCGGCCGACGTCGTGCCGATCTACGTGCAAGCCCTCGTAGGGCAGCTGGCCATGCAGGTCATCATCGATACCGGCTCAGGACATTCGTTTATCCGGGAGGACGTGCTGCACACCATCGGGACGCTGGGCCAGCGACCGGTCCTCCGGCCATGGCGAAAGGGGCGACCCCTGGGCATCGGCGGAGGCACGCTCGACGTCGTGGCCGGCACGGTGCTGCAACTAAGGATCGGCGGAGCACAGGCGTCGGTGCAGTTCGCAGTCGTTCGGGGACATATCCCCACCCTGATCGGCAACAACGCACTTCGGCGCTTGGGTGGCCTCAGTCTGGACTACGAGACGCGAACAGCCATGCTTGGAGGGACCCGAGTGCCGTTCGAATCCCCGGCGCCGGTCTACACCGTGGATACAGTCGAAGCCGTCACCCTGCCGCCCATGACGGTCGCCCTCATCGAGTGCAGAGTGGGCGGGTGGCAGCAGGCGGAGGCAGCGGCCGGTGAGGGGGTACTCGTGTCGGCCGTCAGCCCCACGACACTTTTCGACGCCACCTCGGGACTCGCCACGGCCCGGGGCCTCACGACGGCCTGGAAAGCTGAGGACGGCATGCACGTCTGGGCGCACGTGTCGAACCCCACCAAGCTCACGGCTAGCCTCCGGCCAGGCACGCAAGTCGGCGTCGCGGAGCCCCTTCCGGAACCCGTCGTGCTCACCGTGTTCAACACCGACGAGACGGGACCAGTGCCGGAGCGGTTCGAATGGGAGCCCACCCCAGTCGCCAGCGACGCCCGCCCGGGCATCGACGCCGCCGAGACCGAAGAGTTAGTGAGCCGCGCCGACCCCGATCTCACTCCCGGCCAGAGGGAGCGATTGCGCGAGCTGCTGACGAGAAACGGGGACCTCTTCAGCGTAAAGCTCACGCCGGGACAAGCACTTACGATTCCGCACGAGATCGACACCCAGGGACATCGGCCGATCAAGCGTCACCCATACCGATCGTCACTACGCGAGCGCAACACCCTGGAGGAGGAGGTCGGACGGATGTATGGCGCCGGAGTCGTACGAGAATCCAACAGCCCATGGTCCTTCCCCGTCGTCCTCGTCGTCAAGAAGGACGGGTCGCGCCGGTTCTGCGTCGACTACCGCGACCTCAACAAGATCACGAAGCGCGACGCTTACCCACTGCCGCTCATCGACGAGCTCCTCGACCGGGTGGGCGGCTCTATGTACCGGTCCAGTATGGACCTAATCTCGGGCTACTGGCAGATCGCCCTGCGGGAGGAGGACAAGGAGAAGACGGCCTTCTCGGTCGGCAGCGGTCTCTACGAATTCAACGTCATGCCGTTCGGCCTCACCAACGCGCCAGCGTCCTTCCAACGGAACATGGAGGCGCTGCTCGGAGGCCTCGCCTGGTCGTGCTGCCTGGTGTACATCGACGACATCATCGTCTACTCGCGGTCGTTCGAGGAGCACCTCGGCCACCTGCAAGCCGTCTTCGATAGGCTGCGGCAGGGGCGCATGTTCCTCAAGCCGAGTAAGTGCACGTTCTTCCGACAGGAGCTGCCGTTCCTGGGACACCTCCTGACCAAAGACGGGCTGAAGCCGGATCCAGCGAAGGTCGCGGCGGTCAGGAACACCAGGCCACCACGCTCGACCCAGGAGGTCCGGTGCTTCTTGGGATTAGCGAACTACTATCGCCGGTTCATCGAAGGGTTCGCTGACATCGCCGAGCCGCTACACCGTCTCACCGCCAAGCACGCCGCGTTCCGGTGGGGGCCGGTGCAACAAGAGGCCTTCGAGAAGCTTAAGCAGCGGCTCACAGCAGCCCCGGTCATCGTCCAGCCCCGACTCGACCGGCCCTTCACTCTCCACACGGACGCGTCGGCGCATGCCATCGGCGCCGTGCTCACCCAGCCCGACGACGAGGGACACGAGCGGGTCATCGCCTACGGCAGCCGCACTCTGAAGGACGCCGAGCGGAGATACTCCCCCACCCACCGCGAGTGCCTGGCCGTGTTCGAATGGGTTAAAGCTTACCGGCACTACCTCCACGGCCAACACTTCACCGTAGTCACGGACCACAACCCCTTGGTGTGGATCAGCACGCAGCGCGACCCGACCAACCAACTCGCGCGGTGGGCGCTGACGCTCCAAGAACACGACTTCGAGATCCGCTACCGGCCAGGACTACAGCACACGAACGCCGACGCGATGACTCGGGGGCCCATCAACGACGGCGAACGAGCACAGGCGGAACTGGTGGCGATGGTGACGAGGGGCACCAAGGACCCGAAGAATCGCACGCGCTACAGCCGAGACGAGGGGATAGTGGGCTGGTCAGATAGGAAGACAGACCATGGCTCAACCGCCGAGCCGCTGAAGCCAAAGCCGAAGCCGACCGCCGAGCCGCCGAAGCCGACCGCCGAGACGCCGAAGCCGACCGCCGAGCCGCCAAAGCCGACC
>LQHA01000482.1:0-10442 GCA_001567625.1 Acanthamoeba polyphaga | reverse complement strand
CAGGCAAGATTTGGAGGCGATGGCAGAGAAGATGGAACGATTTGCCGCCCTGAACCGAGCTTGGGCTGTCGTATTTGAAGGCGAGCCACCCCTTGATGAAGAGCCGGTGTAAACAACACTTGCACGATAAACTACTTGACACGCTCACGCCGCTCAACGCACACACACGCACAACGGACCGACACTCTCGGCCGGAAGAAAACAGAGTGGTGGCGACCGCCAACGAGGGGAATTATTGGTGCTAACTGGCTTCATTGCCAACTGTACTGATGACGGCCTTGACTGGGCTGGCCTCATCCAGCGGATCTGGGACTGTTGTCTGGTGGTCCGGCCTGGCTGCGGGTGCTGTGATCTTCGCGCCGTAGATGATTCGATCCAGGCACTCGGCGTCGCCGATGTGCACGTTGGCCAGGTACTTGTGCCTGAAGCTTGCATTCGGCTTGCGTCTGATTTGGACTCTCCATTTGTAACTCTCGTTGGTGAGCCCCTTGAAGACCACCAGGTTGTCATCAATTGTTCCCATCTTGAACTGGCTGGACATGACCAAAAGGCTCTTGCTCGCAAACCTTCCGTTCTTCATGTCGAGCCAGTACTGGATACGGTAGGTCTTTGGGAAGCACAGCAGAAGGGGTTGACTGAGTTGGTCAAGTTCAGCAAGGAGTGTGGACGAGGCAGCAGGTAGTGGGCTGTAGTCACCACCTCTGAAACAGAGCACAGAACTGAGTCGCCTTGCTACTGCGTCCATCATCTTGCTCCAGTTTGTGTTTGGTTTCGTCGCGCCAGCTGTCAAAAAAAAAGAAAAAGAAATAAAAATCTGAATCTTAAGGGGTCTGCTGAGGTCAGCAGCGGCTTGCTCTGCGACGAAACCAAACTCAGTGCAACGGCCGAACTGCTTCATTCATTCATTCATAGCACGCTTCATTCGGCCCAGACTACATCGGCTCGCTACGTCCAAGAAAGGTCGAAGAGATGGCGTCGTCGCGACGAACAGGAAGAGATTCGTCAGAGCGAGGTGGGTCGGGCGGGGCGCCTTCCATTTCCCAATTGACCGCCGATTTAGAGGCAGAGAAGAGCATGAAGGATCTGATAGAAAAGCAGAAGAACAGGCTCAAGCAAAAGGTCGATGAATTGGAGACGCGACTCAAGACGGAATCCGACGCCAGGGATGAAATGGAGAGCGAGGCCCGTAAGGCCAAGCTCGACCTCAGGCGGATGGAGCGCGAACTGAAGGCCGCTGTTGAAGATAGGGACATGTTGGTGCGTTGTCGTCTTCACCTCATTATCGATTTGTAGGATCATTTTTGCAATGTTTTCGTGGTGCTGATTAAGTGGTGGCTGAGCAGGAGAAGGAGGTCAAGGAAAAGAGAGATGAAATCAGGAGCCTCAAGCGCAAAATCGACGAGTTGGAGTTCAACCAGCCCTCGATCAACTCTCGCACCTCCTCCCAACGCCCCGGCACCAACGGTACTCCCCAGAATCACGATTTTTTTTTTTTTAACAAAAACAAAAGAATCAAACTTTAATTTCACAATCGAGAGGTGGTTGCAAACTTTGGATGGATTCGCGGGCGGTTCACCATGAGATTACCTTTTATTTATAAAAGATACAAATTATTATTATTATTATTATTATTTGGAGGCCATTTATTTATGTGTTTGTTGAACGTGTGAGCTTACGCACGTGCTCCTATGACAGAGGACTCGGCCGAGATCAAGGCGGAGCTGGAGAAGCTCAAGAAGCAGCTGGCGGCCGAGACCAAGGTTTTTTTCCCTTTCTCTCTACAAGAGTAACACGACGTGTTGGGTGTTAGGTGTTGGGTGTTGACACTACTCGCATTGATGGGGTGCGGCTGAGAACAGGCGAAGGAGGAGCTGCAGGAACAGCTGAACGCTGCCTCGAGCAGGCGAGGCGCCTCGGAGCGGGACGTCGGGCGAGGCACGAGGGAGCTCGACAAGCTGCAGCGCGACCTGGACGAGGCCAACAAGCGACACAAGGAGACCGAGAAGGAGAAGCAGGAGGCGCTGGACAAGGTGCGCGAGCTGGAGGCCAAGGTGCGCGAGGAGAAGAGGCTGAAGCTCAGCATCGAGGACGAGCTCGACACGCTCAAGCGCGCGGCCCAGCGCGCGGAGCGCGAGGAGAGCCGGGCCAGCAGCCGGCGGGGCGCCAGGGAGGACCGCGAGACGCAGGAGAAGCTGGAGCGACTCGAGAAGGAATCCAAGGAATGGGAGCGCAAGTACCAGGAGGAGCGCAAGGCCAAGGACGAGGAGCGACGCAAGCGAACCGACGTCGAAGACGAGGTGCGGCGCCTGGAGCGCGAGCGCGAACGGGAGAAGCGGCGGGAGAGCTACAGCAGCTCCAGGCGTCGGCCCGGCGGCGACGACGAATCGGAGAAGAAGCTCGCCGAGCTCACCCAGGAGGTGGAGAAGCTGAAGGCCGAGAAGGAAACGCTCGCCAAGGAGGCCGCCCAGACCAAGGCCGAGCTCGAGGAGGAGTCGCGCAAGCGTAAGGAGGAGGAGGAGAAGAGCGCCGAGCTCGAGGAGGACATCACCGACATGGAGAAGAAGATCAAGAGCCTCATGGAGAAGGTCGCCCAGGCTTCGGCGGCCCCGGCAGCGGCGGCGGCGGCGGCCAACAACCCCGAGCTGGAGAAGACCGTGGAGAAGCTCAAGAAGCAGAACGAGCAGCTGAAGAACGAGCTCACGATTCTCGAGGGCGACCTGGAGGAGGTCGAGAAGAAGAGCGCCAAGGCGGACAAGGAGAAGAAGGCCATGCAGAAGGGGATCGACGAGATGGAGGAGGAGAACGAGCGCCTCAGGCGCGAGAAGATGAAGCTCAAGAAGGAGGTCGAGACCCTGCTGCTCGACGACAGCGGCGGCAGCGACACCAAGGTGAGCGTGCTCATGGCCGAGGTCGACGAGCTCAAGGAGAAGCTCGACCTCGAGGCCGAGGAGCGCACCGAGGCCGAGGCCCTGCACAAGCAGGAGATGCAGCTCATCGAAGACGAGAAGCTCGAGCTCGAGTCCGAGCTGGCCACCCTCAAGAAGAAGGTGCAGGAGGACCGCGCCAAGCTTCAGGAGGAGATCGAACAGCTCGAAGAGCAGCGCGATAAGCTGCTCAAGGAGGTCAAGGCGCTCAAGAGCGGCAGCGGCGCCGCCGTGTCCGCCTCGTCGCCCACGCAGTCGCCCCACAGCAGCCAGCGCGGTGCCAGCAGCGGCGGCGACGATGACGAGAAGGAGGACGACTTCGCCAAGGAGAAGACCGTCGAGCGGGAAGGCAGCGGCCGGGAGAGCGCCGTCGGCAAGAGCTCGCCTCTTGGCCGCGGCGCCAGCAGCCGAGCCAGCAAGGAGCGTACGTCCCCTCCCTCTCTTCGTTCTTTCTTTCTCTTCGCTCTTCATTCTTCGCTCATGGTTGGCGATGCGCGTGAGCGACTCACTTTTTTTTTGTCTCTCCCCCTTTCGTTCTTTCTTTGGTCGCCGTAGCCAAGAAGCCCGAGAAGCCGCAGAAGAAGGTGCTGATCCAGCTCAAGGGCAAGAACAGGATCCACGTGCGGCAGGTCGAGCTCTCGAGCAAGACCCTCAACAAGGCCGACGTGTTCATTCTCGATCTCGGCGACAGGGTACCCACCACCACCACTTCTTCGCTGTTTTTATTTGTTTAAAGACACGTAATTGAGCTCCGTCTGGCGATTAGATCTACGATTGGAACGGCGCCGCCGCGGACAGGAAGAAGCGAGAGAAGGGCGTCGAAGTGGCCAACCGGCTTAGCGAGGAGAAGCGAAAGCG
Source organism: Acanthamoeba polyphaga (assembly GCA_001567625.1). Classification (NCBI taxonomy): domain Eukaryota; phylum Discosea; order Longamoebia; family Acanthamoebidae; genus Acanthamoeba; species Acanthamoeba polyphaga. The sequence goes on along the minus strand of LQHA01000482.1, from coordinate 6,660 downwards.
AGCCGTGGGCAAGATCAAGAAGCCCGGTACGTCTTCTACTACTTCACCGCAGCCGAGGTTCTTGATGGCTGACACGACGTCGATTTCCCGGTCGACCAGAAATCATCATCTTGGAGGACGGCCACATGGAGCCGCCGAAGGACTTCTGGGACGCGCTGGGCGGCAGGCCCGACAGCATCCCCACGGCCCCGCCGGGCGACGACGAGAAGATGGAGAAGCAGTGGGAGGCGGCCGACAAGCTCTACAGGGTCAACCCCGGTAACGAGCTGTTCCCCATCGACAGCAAGTTCACCAAGGCCAAGCTCGACACCAAGTTCAACTTCATCTTCGACTGTCACGAGGAGATGTACTACTGGTGTGGCAAGGTTGGCACCCTCTCTCTCGGCTCGCTCATTTATTATTTGCTATTATTATTTATTTGTTATTATTTATTATTTATTATTTATTATTATTTGTTTTTATTTCTCGGTAGGTGTCTCACTTTTGCTCAATCGTTGGCGATGGGACACAGGCAACGGACAAGAACAGGCGCGAGGAGAACATGAAGAAGGCCAAGGAGCTGTTCGCCAAGAAGACGGACCGTCCCAAGTGGTCGACGCTCAAGAAGATCAACGAGGGTATGGAGCCAGTACTGTTCCAGGAGAAGTTCCACCAGTGGTTCACCACCGACTCCCGGTCATCGAAGAGGGCCTCGTCTCGGTGCGTTACCTCCCCCCCCCCGAGACCCGATTGCGCTCATGGCTTACCTTCATTTTCTCTCGTCTTCGTTCTTCGTTCTTCTTCGTTCTTTGTCTGGGCAGTGCCCCGGCACACAGGGCCTCTCCGGCGGCGGGCAATGAGATGCGCGAGGAGGGCAGCGTCGATCAGATCCTGAAGGAGTACGAGAAGACCTACACCCACCAGCAGCTCAAGGACGGCGACTACCCGGCGTCCCTCGACACAACGAAGAAGGAGGCCTATCTCTCGGAAGACGAGTTCCAGAGCGTGCTCGGCATGTCGAAGGCCGAGTTCAAGAGACAGCCCAAATGGTGCGTGGTTTGCTGCAGCTTCTTCGCTTCTTCTTCTTCTTCCGTATTGTCGTTGTGCTCACGACGTGCTTCTTCTTGTTGTTGGTTGGGCCGAGTACAGGAAGCAGGACCACTTGAAGAAGGAAAAGGAACTCTTCTAGTAGAGGCTGGTGCCTGCCCTCTGGCTATTATATTCGCGTGAGTCAGCTCAATAATCGTAAAATAAACAGACAACCTTTGTGTATTCTATTCAAACAGATAAAGAGTTTCCACCAGCTGTTGAGCTCAAGGCACGCACACGGTCCTTGAGGGTGATCTGGGCTCATTTTGAAGTGCAACAAGTGGTGTGTACACGAATATCGATGGTTTTATTACTCTACAAATGGATAATAAAACTACAAATGAACAGATAAATGGAGGTGTCGGTGTTGGATGGTTGGATGATGATGATGCAGCCAGTCGGATCGTAGTAGTAGAAAGGGAGATCATCGAGAGACCCACGCCGTAGACTGTCGAATAGACCGCGCGTGTAGCGGGTGATGAGAGTAAGGGTAAAGATAAAGATGTATATATTCACAGCAGGCGGAGAGAGAGGGTCGATCGAGTCGAAGAAGAGCCTAGTAGTGCATCATCTCGTCCTTCCTCCGGTGTCCGTTCAGATGCAGAAACCAGTTATCCTGGAGGTCGAGGTGATGATGAAGTGGACGATCGAGGGAGACGAAGAGGCGGACCAGGTGTTCAAACTAGGACCGGGAGGTGAGGGCGTTCTTGCCCCAGGCTCGGGGGTCCTCGCGGCCCTTCTGGGAGAACTCGAGGTTCATCCGTCGGGTCTCCTCCTCCTCGAGCTCGCGCTGCTTCTTCTCTCGGATGAGCTTGTTGATCTCGGGCAGGTAGATCTGCTCCCACATGTCCATCGGCATGGCGAAGTAGTAGTCGTACTTCTTGGCCCACGAGGCGCCGATGGTCTGCGGGACCTCGCGGCTGTCGGTGCCGAAGTAGCGGCCGGCGCCGCGGCGGTCAAAGTTCCACTCGCCCTGGAACTTGGCCGAGTCGGGCCACACCATCGTGCCGTCGCCGTGGCGCACGCCGTTGCGCCAGTTGCCGGCGAACATGGCGCCGTCGGGCCAGTAGTACTCGCCGACGCCGTGCTTCTTGTTGGCCGAGAAGTTGCCCTTGTAGGTGCGACCGTCGGGCCACTTGTAGACGCCGTAGCCCTCGTGCGCGCACTGCAGCCACTTGCCCTCGTAGGACGAGCCGTTGGGCCACGCGTAGAGGCCGTAGCCCGTGCGCGTGCCGTGCACCCAGTCGCCCTCGTAGCGGTCGCCGTCGGCCCACGTCCGCACGCCCTTGCCGTGCTCGATGCCCTTCTGCCACTGCCCGATGTACTTGGCCTTCTCCGACCACGTGTAGGTCCCGTGGCCGTGGCGGAAGCCCTCCTTGAACTCGCCCTCGTAGAAGGTCTTGTTGGGCCAGTGGTAGAACCCGAAGCCCTCGCGGTCGCCCTCCTTCCACTCGCCCTCGTAGTAGTGGTCCTCCTCGAACAGCCGCTTGCCGCGGCCGTGCTCCTTGCCCTCCTTCCACTCGCCCTCGTAGTAGGGCAGCACCGGCTGCCTGCGCTTGGCCTGCGCCGCCGCCCGCTTGGGCACCGACTGCTGGTGCTGGTCGGCCACCGACTGCTGGTTGGTCTCCGGCGCCGCGGCGTCGCCGCCGCCGTGCCCTCGACCAGCGCGTTGCCGTCGTCGCCGTTCTCCTCCTTGGCCTCCTCGGACTTGACGTTCTGCAGAAGGACACCACCAAGGCGAGACGATCACGTGATGGTGAATTTTCTGCCCACCTTTCCGCGGTTCTCGAGTAGTGGGCCCATGAAGATGAAGAAGACGAAGAAGTGTACCTTCCAGATCTTCCTGCCGTGGCCGTGGTGCTTGCCGTCCTTCCACTCGCCCTCGTAGATGTACTCGGCGCTCTCGTGGCGACCGACAACGGCCATGGCGCTGATGCGCGCCAGGTCGCTGATGGCCAGGTTGCGACTCTGGTAGAGCCACTTCCAGCTCTTCTGGGCGGGCTTGGTCAGCTCCTCAGCAAACTCGGACTTCTGCTCAGTGCGCCTCAGCAAGTCGAGCCAGAGCTGTAGTGGGTAGAAGAAGTAGAGGACGTTGTCACATAAAGGGATGTTAAAAACTTTTGAAATCGATCTTATAAATGGAGAAGATGGGGACGGAAATGGGCCAGAGGAGGGAAGAAGAAATGGATGGTGGAGATATGCATACCTGATCGTCGAGGGCGAGGCGACGCCAGTTGCGACAGACCTTCTGTACGCCGTTGGCGATGTCGCTTCCGTGGAGGAAGGTGAAGATGAGGTAGACGAGCTCCTCCGGCATGTCGTCGAAGCAGGCGCGGTCAGTGAAGGCTCCGGTGGTGAAATAGGCCAGGTCGGCCATCTCCATCATGTCTTCCGCCTCTGTCTCGAGAGTGTCGTCGTCGAGCTGGTTGATCGAGCTCGGTCGGGTGAACAGCGCGGCCGCCTTCTTGTTCGAGTAGAAATCGCAGGTCATGAAAGATGGGGCACTCTCACTCCCGGCCACCATCAACGAGGAAGAACCCCTTTTCTTGTTGTTGTTGGCGATGGTTGTCGTGGACCCCGTTGCGTTGGCGTCGCTTCCGTAGTCGACATCCATCATGGTGGCGGCGTTGTAGGTCGCCGGTTCGAATACCGTGGCAGCCATTCCGAGCATCTTTTGATGAAGGTGCTGTGTGTCGAATAGTTGCAGGTGCGTTCGAGATGAGACGCTTCTCTAGGTGATGTAGAGAGAGCTTCTAAGAGAAAGAGAAAGAGACTCTAGTGGTGGTGTATCGAGGTGATGATGGTGCGCGGGGCGTTAGTGTAGCTGAGGGAGTACACTAGACGGTGAAGAGAGTAGAGTCTCGCGGGTGGTTTGGATGAAGAAGGAGAAGAAAGGGACACCCTGCTCTCTTTATACGGCCAACCGATGACGGGCAAAGTCCGGCCCAGTCCTCCCGTCTCCGCGGCTGAGTCCCGATGATGGGTCCGTGCGCCCTCAGCTTCACCCCACAAGGGGGGGGGGCGCAATATACTTCAGAACGCGACGCGCTCGACAGGGCGCGACCACCGTCGTCGGCCGTGGTTGCCAGAGGCGGTCGTGTGCGACGTCAAGCTCGCTCTCGCGCTCGATAGGCCGACCAGGCCACGCGACCTTCCGCACCTGCTGCGAGAATTCTGAGGAAGCGGCTGGTCCCCTGCCACCGCTGTTCGCGAGCTGGGTCCGTTCTGCGGTCTGGTGTGTGTCTCACTGCACGGCACTGTGCCCACAGTGCGCTACGATCTCTGTCTCTAGCCGTGACGAGAAAGGGCAGATGGAGCAACGAGGAGTGTGCGTAGGAGAAGAGGAGAGGGAGAGAACGAGGCGCGCGGACGAGGGGAGTGACGGAGGAAGTCGAGGGTGACGAGGACTGCGCTCTTGACGCGACACTCTGGCCCCTGCGGCAGCTGCTTCACTTGATGAGGCGAGCGGGGGCACACCATCTCACACGGTCTGGTTGTGTGCGTCGTTGGGCGTTCGGCGCCACCGCTTCAAAAAGAAGAGGGCTGGTGGTGGAGCAAGATCGCCTTTGAAGGAGGGCGGAGGGGTAGCCTGCTTTATTAGCGAAGGGGGGCAATCAAGCACGCATAGCCTCAGCTGTTCCGTTTCCTTGCGCTGTGTTGTGGAGGGGGTATGCTACACTTAACCGATGGGCTTGATCTGTGTACGCGACGATGGAGTGCCGTAAGTCATCAAGTCGCAGCAACAAGCAACGGGCAGAGACAAAGACTGCGATGGAGCGCCACGCGGGTGCCAAAGATCAAAGAAACAAGGAGGCCGCAACGAACCTTGAAGTTGAGAGAGATGAGAGAGAAGACAAAGCACTTGAGATCTTGGACAAGGTAGTAGAAAATCCTGAGACCCTCAGGGTCCTGGCTGCCCTGCACGTCGAGCAGCGATCCGATCTTTGAAGTCTGCACAGCGCCGATCACAGATGAGAACGTCATTCAGAGAAACAAACAATCTTTGATCAGATCGGCAGTACCGTGAACGAGATGTGGTCATTGCCAATCACAATCTCGAGCTCCTGCTTGCGACTCTGTCGGGCTGAGGCCAGTGCTTGTCATCTTCCCTGTTCGTTCACATGCCACGCACGATCAGCAAGTGCCAGCAAAATCAAATGGGGGGGACGCACTTCAAGACTTCGCTGTCGATGATGATCCGCTTGAGCTCCTTCAGCACAGCGGGGCTTACGAATGCTAATCAATTCGCAATTGGTGGTGAGATGAAGTGGAAGCTCGCGGCAAATCCAATTTTCTTCTTCCTGCGTACCCTCCTTCCTGATCAGCGTTTCGTTCTTGTAGTGCGAATTGTTGGCGTATCTGAGCTTTCCATCAGGATTGAACTCAAACTCGAGGAACTCGTGGCCGAACTTGCCCTTGTGGCCCACATAGTAGCGCACATAGAAATCAGCATCCTCCGCCATTGTTATGTGATTGATTGTGTACGAACGATCAAAACCGCCCACCTTGAAAAAAAAGAAAATCTTTTTCCTTCGCTGCCCGGTAATATCCGGCGATTCGAACAAGACGCAGCCAACATGTCTGTACAAAGGCCACAAGGTGATGTATTGGAGAACTAGACGCTGGTGATGCTGTCCGCACACGCGCCGCAGCACTTCTTCAACATCGTCTGCGCGAAAGGCAGATAGCTCGCCACATACCTGAGGAGATGACGCGAGTCAGAGCCGAACCAAGCGTTTGATCCTCACACACCAGCATGAGCATGAGCTTGAGCTCAAGGGAGGGGTGTGCAACGTACCACACGATGGCGCAGATTTGGATGATGACGCAGATCAGCACGAGCAGGGCCGACTTGGTCTGGGGTGGGAACATAGGAAGGGCGTCAGCACGGCACGTGCGACACAAGCCCAGAACACCATCAAAAGACTAATGGAGATCATCGTACGTAGATGGCCACGAAGAGGGTCATGCCCAGTGCGCCGAGGTAGATGATGGTGGCGATTAGTCGAATGGGCTTGAACATCATCTTGAGCTGCCGCGTCGGACCGATCAAGAAGAAGGAGCTGGAGTTGCAGCGCCCGGTCAGTCTCACGAGCAACCACCTCCCTTGAAGCGTAGAAACGTACCTGCCCAAGAGGCAAAGGTTGCCGATGGTGTAGAACACACCAAAGGCGGCGAAAAGCAAGATGTAGATGAACAGCACCGACTGTGCATTGCGTGATTAGCAACAAACTAACTAACTGGTGCAGAAGCCCTGACAAGTAGTGCGTACCAGGAAGAAGAAGAGAATCGACACGGCCAAACAGATGCCAAAGCCATACAACCGCTGTGGTCGCCAAAGACACGCACCAGAAGATAAGCACTACAACACAACGCGATCTGGCCAAGCGACTGCCAGTGTGTGTGTGCGCGCATATGCGTGTGAAGCTGAAGGAGCGTACGTTTTTGTAGGAGAGCGTGGTGGCTTCGTTGAACTCGTCCATGAGCGTGGGCTCGCGTCGCGGACCCAACCCCACCATCCCCATCACCGAGTCGAGCTTGCTGCAAAAATATATATCAATAAATCATAAAAATCAATAAATCATAAAAAAC
>LQHA01000481.1:0-10481 GCA_001567625.1 Acanthamoeba polyphaga | reverse complement strand
TGCTGGTCAGATAGCCAGCTGCTGTGCGATGTCAAGTTTTGAGTGTTTCAGTTCGTTGGCGAGCGGCCTGCTTTTGGTGGTGCCCAACTCCACGGCCAGCGGAGAAGAGGGGGAGGAAGTGGGTCTCTGCTTCGCAGAAACGGCCAGTCCCCACTTTTCCACCGCCAATTCCTAAACTATTTCAACAATGTAACATTATTGTCCTCGACATTCTGACGACCGCAGTCCCGGCATTCTGTCGCCTGATGATGACTCGTTCCGGGCGGAGAGAGCACCAGAAGAATTGCAAGCACCAACCAGCTGTTGCGTGCGTTGTGGTTGGTGCAGCGCCACGAATGGGGGAGTGTCACTCTTTTTATTCAGTCATTGTGCACAACCCTCACCCACCACCATCATGCCGAGCCGTAGCAGGTGGTCCAGCGCGATCGCCCTGCTTGTCTTCGCTGCCTTCTTGTGTGCCTCCGCGCACGGCAGCACCGCAAGGTACCGGCGGTGTCGGTCGCAACCGCAAGAAACCAACAATCGAATATAACCCTTTCTTCACTCCACCCTAACCCAGCGCTAAGGAGGACGATGATGTGATCGAAGTGTTCATCATTCCGCACACGCACGACGACGTCGGGTGGCTGCTCTCCGTCGACCAGTACTATGTCCGCCAGGTACTGTCTCACTCATTCATCATTCAATCTTCCCATTTTCGAGAATCCAGCGCTGATCTCGTCCGCCATCGTTCAACTTTGCTCTCTTGATCTCAATCAGGTTCAATGGATTCTCGACTCCTGCATTCAGCAACTGCTGGACAACCCAGGTGCGCTCCACCGCTGTTTCTTTTTTGTATCTTTTTTTTTTGCAATTTAATAATGCGAATTATTATGATACGTACGGCGGGCAGAGCGTAAGTTCACCTACGTGGAGATGGCCTACTTCCAACGGTGGTGGGACCGCCTTCCCGAGTCGCGTCGCGAGCAGGTCCGCATGCTCTACAAGCGCGGCCAGCTTGAGTTCAACCTTGGTATCACCGACACACACGCCACACACACGCACAACAAGCGGCCAACCCTGGTGTGCACATGCAGGTGGTATCTCGATGAACGACGAGGGCGTGACGACCTACTACGAGGAGATCAACCAGATGAGCCACGGCGCCGCCTTTCTGGAGAAGGAGCTCGGGTTGACCCTTACTCCCCGTGTGCTTGTATCAAATCTGTCGTTCGTTTGGCAATAACCCTAACTCTATCTGGCCCACCTCAGAGCCCACTCGCGGTCGGCCTGGCACATCGACCCCTTCGGCCACAGCGCGGCCACTGCCTCGCTCTGGTCGGACGTGGGCTTTGATGGCTTTGTGCTCAACCGGTATCGACCGCCCATGCATTTCGCTTCACTCTTTGCACCGTCTGACCTTATGTGACCGCGCCGTCACCACAGGATTCCCCAGGACACCAAGGCCATTTGGAAGGCCCAGCAGAACCTCGAGTTCATCTGGCGGCCCAGCAAGAGGAAGTACGCTGAACTCGTTCCTCCACATTAGCTGCCTGCTGGTTGAAGGCCGTGCGGCTAACCTCAATGAGCCCCGAAAAACCAACAGCGGCAATGCGAATGACATCTGGATTCACGTGCTCGACACCTGGTATTCATCGCCGTCCGAGTGCGCCTTCAACAACGACGACGGTACCATCGGATGCTTGTTGTTGTCGACTCCACAGTAGTCATTTAATAATGCTCGATGTATATCGCACAGGGTGGAACGGTGTCTACATTCAGGACGACCCTCGCATCTTCGACGAGAATGTTGATCAGGTACGCCATCTAACCAACGCACTCGTGACCAAACACCAAATCGGTGTATGCTGACGCGTCCCCTCATTTCCACCAGATCGTCCACAACTTCGTTCGAGATGGCCAAGGGCAGGTCTCAGTTCTATCGCCACAACAAGCTGCTGATTCCATTCGGCGACGACTTTGCTCACCGCGAGGCGTATGTACTCTCTTTACGATTCCTTACAAGCTGTCGCTTGCGACTGACTTACGCAAACGCAAACGCAAACGCAAACGCAAACGCAAACGCCAAACGCAAACGTCAATGCAACAACCACAGGTTCACTTCCTTCGTTCAGATGGACAAGCTTATCAAGTACGTCAACCAGAACACGTCCAAGAGCGGAGTAAAGGCCCGATACGCTTTCCTCTCCGACTACGTTGCTGCCGTCAACGCGCTCAACCTCACGTGGCCCGTGTACGAGGGTACCCTTGCAAGCCATGAACCAGCGCACACAACATCCAAATGCTAACATCGACTCACGCATTCTCTCTCTCTCTCTCGATCTTAGGCGATTTCTTCCCCTACGCCGATGGCACCTCGAACGGTTCTTACTGGAGCGGCTACTTCAACCTCCCGCATTGCTCTCAAGGGGTAGGGAACGCCTGCATTTCACTGCAGAGAGCCAAGTGCTTACATGCGTTCCTTGGTTCGCTTCTTCCTTCAGTTACGTCCGTTCGAGCGACAGCTTGCTGCACGCCGGCGAACTCCTGTTCACTCTCTTCAAGGATTCTGTTCTCAAGAGGTACTCACTGCCTTCATCGCAAAACCTGTGAAGTGGGTGGCGGCCTATTGTAACACACGCACAGTGAGGATGCCAAGGTCAAGGCCAACTCGCAGCTGGAGGTGCTCAGGCAAGCCGCCTACGTGGCCACCCACCACGACGCCGTCACCGGCACGGAGAAGACCGCCGTACGCGTCATTTCAAATAGCTTGCGTGCGTGCGTGCGTGTGCGCGTTTCACTCAAAGACTTGCGCCACCATATAAGGTCGCCGTCGACTACACCGTGCGGTTGGACATGGGCAACAAGGCCGTGGACAGCTTCATTTCGACCGTCATGCAGTCGCTCGATGGAAACTCGGCCGAACCGGCGGCTGCGGCGAGAACCGCGGTGAAGCTGTTCAACCCGCTCGGCTGGACGCGCAAGGAGGTGCTCCGCATTCCAGTCAACAGCGCCAACGTCAAGGTGGTCGACAGCGCCGGTCGAACGGTCCTCTCGCAGGTCAACCCCGTCCCTGCCTACAGCCTTGACCGGGGTACGCACTTCGTTCAGCGATGCACCACTTCTCACAGTTTGCAGCTGCGCGCTGACTACGTCGTGTCGTGTCGCGTGTCGCGTCGTGTCGCTTGTCGTGGCAGAATCGGCGACCTACAACCTCTTCTTCGTGGTGGAGCTGCGCCCGCTCGAGATCCAGACCTTCTACATTCAGGCCTCCCAGTTCGCCGGCGAGGAGGGCCAGGCCCACCTCGGCACCCTTGCTTCGGGGGCGGTCACCTCCATTGAGAACGAGTACCTGCGAGTCTACCTCGACCCGCAGACCAACCGGTACTCCCCACAACGTCTGACAACTCTTTTTAACTCCGAGTCTGACTGAATCGGTCTTATCCCCTGCCCAGCGTCGGTGCGATAACGAGCAAGAAAACGGGCGTGTCGGCCAAGGTGGAGCAGAATTTCCTGCAGTACCTTCCGGCCAGCGGCGAGGAGATCCAGGCCTCGGGCGCCTACATCTTCCAGTACGTTGCCGCTCCTTGTGGTGTGTTCGGCCGACCCCCTCACCTGTCTCCCGGCATGATCAGGCCGACCTCGAATACCGAGTTCAACTCGGGCAACTCGCAGAACAACCTGCACGTGGTGACGCGCCACTTTCCGCGCGAGTACTCGACCGTGCCCCATGTATTGGCCCTGCCAAGACGGCCAGGACTACAACGGTTCGCCTGCCTTGGCCTCTTTTCTCCTCTTTTCGGCTTAGCTTACGCCATCGGCGCGCAGACACGTTCGCCGTGAGCGTGCGTGCGGTGACGACGAAGCAGGTGACGTTCAACATCTATCGCCTGGACAACACCGGCGATAACCAGGGATGGAGCCAGAGCTTGCAGCTTGACTACCTTGCCTTCGAGCCCGCAGAGTCTGCCCGTCAATGGTTCCCAATACGGTATTCTCGATGTCGGCGCCTCGCACACGCCCGTCGCCACCACTATCATCAAGTTCACCTCGGTACACCTCCTCTATAATTGACATTATTTTCACATTTCTAATTTATTTCATTATATTTATAATGCAGCCCTTCGCGGGTGTCCCTCGGGTGTTTGCAACGGTCACCGGCGAAGACTTTGACGACACGTTCGCGGTCAGTGTCCAGCTCGTCACCGCCAGCTACGCCGTCATCAACATCAACCGCGTCAACGGTATTCCACTCCAACCGCCCACGGTCCTGCGTGCATTCGTGTGCGTGTGCGCTGGGTACTGAATGACTGGCAATCGACCAGGCGGTGGTTGGGACCAGGACGTGAAGGTGACCTGGTGGGCCTTCTCCTCGTCGGCCACCGCCGGCGACTCCACCCCTACCGCCACCGCGGCCCTGCCCCCGATCTACCCGGCCTTCATCTCCGGCCGCACCGTCGCCCCCGCCTCGCCCGCCTCGCCCCACTTGGCCGTCAACATCCGCCACCCCGAGTTCTGGCTCAACCCGCTCATTCTCCTCACGGTGCGGGGCCAGTCCAACAGCAACAACACGTGGGCCACGACGGTGCGGCCCATTCCGGACCAGACGTCGTTCCTGGTCAATCTGTACCTGACCACGGGCAGCGGGTGGCGAGACAACGTCGAGATCGATTGGGTGCTGGTGCGTCGCGACACCATCGTCGAGTCGGTCCTCCCGCCCAGGCAGCTGGTCAACACCACCGCCTACGTCGGCCCCGTCGTTCAAGAGATTCAGGTACTGACCTGAGCACAACCACATCGCACTCGCACTCGCACACACTCGCACGCACGCAAGCACGCAAGCACGCACGCACGCACACCACACACAGTAAGCCGCACACATGCAACTCATCAGTGGAGGGGATGCAGCAATCGTTCAAGCCGGGCTACGCGCAGACGGTGCGGCTGTACCAGGGCACCAACGATGAGTTTGCGGGCAACTTCATCGAGATCACCGAGGAGACCGGCCCCATCGACCCCGGCACCGAATTCGTACGTTGGCTGCTACTGCTGTTGAGCAACCCAGCTGCACCACATTCTCGCACGAATACTGACCATCACGTTACGTTGATTGTCGTGACCAGGTGACTCGCTTCACGACCGACCTCAACAATCAACTCACTTTCTTCACCGACGACAACTCGCTCCTCGTACAGAAGAGGTCCGCGTCAGCCCCAGCCTGGTGTGCCTTCGCGCTTTGGCCTAAACTGACGCTGCGCTCGCGCTATTCCATGGGTACAGAGTGTTCAACGCATCGAAGCACGACCCCATCCCAGCCAACTACTACCCGATGGTCGCCCGCGCCTTCATTCAGGACACCGCCAAGTACGCCCTGGCTAGTTGTGGACGCCTGGACTGCAATTGACACGCATACGCACACGACACACACGACACACACGACACACGGCACACTCAGGAATTTGCAATTTACGTTGGTCTCGGATCGGTCGCACGGTGCGGCGAGTTTGAACGCCGGCGAGCTCGAGGTCATGCTCGACCGCCGCTGCGTCTCGGACGATGGTCGTGGCGTGGGCGAGACGCTGGACGAGAAGAACCGGACGCAGCAGGCGCTGTGGGCCATCTTCGACGGCATCGACAACTCTGCTCTTCTCCATCGCAAGCTGGCCCTCCGCCAGCAGTTCCCCATCCAGGTGAGTGCGTGTGCGGTGGTATGTGTGTGCGTGTGCGGTGGTTCGTGTGCGGTGCGTGTGACGCTGATTGCGTTCTGCTACATACAGACGACGACCTACGCAACTACTGCGGCTGTCGTCGGCCGTCCGTCGCCCGGGCTAGCGAGCGGTCTCGGCGCCGAGCTGCCGTTCAACGTCCACCTGCTGGCCCTCTACACGCAGGACTACTTCAACTTTACCCAGTTCTCGGCGCACCCGTCGGCCTTCGCCGCTGCGCACGGCGTCGGTGCGAAGACGTCGCGTGTGCTGGTGCGCCTGCAGCACATCTTCGAGGAGGGCGAGAGCGTCAAGTACGCGACGCCGGTCGAGGTCAACCTCGACGCGCTGCTTAGCCTCGCGGGCTGGAAGCTGACCAACGTGACCGAGATGAACCTCACCGCCAACCGCGCCAAGGCCGACGTACAGAAGCTCAAGTGGCTCACCCGCGGAAGCCTGGCCTCGGTAATCTTGTTGCACCACACACCACCGCACACATGACCGCACACGCACACATGACCGCACGCGTTGACACGTTTTGTGGCGCAGGTCGAGGGCGAGCAGCAGCAGGTGAGTGGGGAGGCGAGGGCCACGGTGGTGACCCTGTACCCGTCCGAGATCCGCACCTTCCTCTTCGAGTTCACCGCCGTCTAGAGACGCACACGTTCTCGCTTTACAAGGTGGAAACAAAAAAACCCTCTCTTCTTACTTTGGCGGCTGTACAGATGTGTTTTCGCAGGTGAGGGGAAGTGTGACGATGATGACCACAGTAGTTCGTCTTCAGATGCGGCTGGTGCCAGGGTTCAGCTGGCACAGCGCGACAGTGAAGACGTTCTTGAACAGCTCGGCCTGGTGTTGCGAGAGGGGAACGGAATTCGATTAGGCTTGGTCCGGTGGAAGCAGTGCTTGCGCGAGACGTACCGCTTGCGGGTCGGTGGCCGCGAGCAGCCACAGTTTGTCTACGCTGGCCAGAACCGAGTCGCGCAGAGTCATCAGCGCAGAATCAGCCTTGTGCTGGGGTCCCAGTTGCGGGCAGAATTGCACGAAGTCCTCGTCCTGGACGTCACCACCGCCGGTTAAGTTGCAGTGCAACCACATTCATGGGGTTGGGGTGCATTACGTACGGTGAGCTGATCGACAAAGCTGGACAGGCGCTGCTGGTTGGCGGGGCTGCTGAAGGCGCCAAATTGCTTCATGTAGTCCTCCTTGGATCCGTCCAGCGCCACCCCGTTGGCCAAGCTCTGCAGCATCTTAGTCACCAGCAGCAGACTGCGCTTCGCATTGCCGTCCAGAGCTGTTGTTGTGGAGGGAGGTTAGTGAGGGTTTGGTGATGATGCAATGATGAAGGTGTGGGCACGTACTGGCGGCAGAGGCCATGATGGCGGGTGAGAGGAGTCGCAGGATGAGCAGATTGCACACGCTGGACTGCACCATGTGCGGCCATCGCCTGGCCACCTCTTCGCCCAGGATTCGTAACACGCGCCTCACCCCTGAGGGGCAGTCCAGCCACGACTGGCACAACTCGTCGAGGAACTCTTGCGCCACTTGAAGCGTGGCGTCGGTGTTCTGTGGGCCGCGACTCATGGTGAGTGCCGTGGGTGGTGTACTTCCATTGATTGTAGCAAGGGGTGGTGGGTGTACGTTATGTTTGGCGTTGGCGATGCGCCGGTGAAGACTGCAGATCAGGCGTTGGCTGTACTCCTTGCCCTCCCGCCGGAGGTAGAGGCTCAACAGTCTCGTGGGTACGCTCTCCCCGCGCAGCAACAGGGTCTCGTCCGAGACGTTCCGCACTTCGCTCTCCGACATCTTCCTCACCAGCTGCTGCGCTTTGCCTAAATTCACCCGCGTAAGCCCCACAAACCCAATCACCCAGGCTGATCAAGGTGGCGTACCGTGATGGTTGAAGAAATCGATGGCGGCGTAGAAGACCAGCTCGCTCTCCATGTCTCCCCGCATACCAAGCAGGTTCGTCGTCAGTTGGAAGCCCTGTCGAGAGTCGCCCAAGAACAACTGTTGTTGGAAAGTTGAGGTGAGTAGCGCAGCAACACGACAGTTCTGCGTGATGAGCTGAGCACCTCCACGAGCGCCTGTTCGACGCGGCACGCTCCTGGCGGTTTGGTGGGGTGCTGGTACTCGCCTGGCAGGATCTGGGGTTCGACGCAACTGTCCGCCCTCTCTCCGGTTTTTTCTTCTTTGCTGGACTGCGAGCTCTCCGAGCTTTTTCGTATGGCTTGGTGCGAGGAGACCATCAGGGACGGCATTGACGGGCGCTTGGGCAGCTTCTTAGAGGCCGACCCCGACTTGCGCTTGGAGTGGTAGGTCGACACGATGCGCGACCCGAACAGCGACGACAGCAGCGACCCGCTCTCCTGCACCTCGCCACCCGAAATTGGCTCTGGAGCGGCGGCATTGGCCGGCATCTGTTTGCTGGCCGCCACAGCGGCCGCGCTGAACGGGCATCGGCCGGCGCTGGGTGGGGCGGTGACTGTGGTGCCACTGTTGATGGTGGTGGTGGCGTGGTTGAGGAACAGGGTGTCCTTAGTGGGGTCGTGTAGGGAGAAGTCGCTCAGACCGAGGCCCAGGTAGTTAGCCTCGGCGATGGAGTTGAGCTGCGGCGAGCCGACAAAGCAGAGCGTGCGAGCCTCGGGCTGCCACAGCATCTGGCCCTTGAGGCGGAAGGTGGTCACATCGTCGTACTTGTGGGTGAGCACAAAGTACTCGCTGCTGGCCTGCCGCAGGAGCGACTTCCAGCTGGACAAGGAGGCCGTCACCGGCACTGCGATCTCGAAGTAGGATGTCACCAGGTCTCCGTTCTCCAGCGGCACGATCTTGCTCAGCGACTGCAACAGCGTGGATATCAGCATTAGTAACTATTGCATGCAACACATAGGAGTTAAAAAGGTGTACCTTGCCCGCCTGAATGATCTCAAGTTTCTTGTTGAACATGAGATGGAAGGGGAAGGCCTTGTCGAGTGCTGAGGCGTCGAGTCCATGGGAGAGTTCGAGGGACAGTCCACTCGACAACGCGTCATCATCCTTCTTCTGAAGCTAACACCAGTCAGGTTATTTCTGGAGGTCTCCAGGCGTGGATGGTACGAATCATACCGCTTGAGCAGCCCAGCGCAGTTGGAAGACGTCTTCATCGGCGCCCTTGTCGATCCACTTGCGCTGCTTGATGGTGAACCGTTCCAGCGTGAGGTGGGTCTCGGCGAGGGCTTTCACAATTCCTGCGCAGATGCCACCCAAAACTTAGTTTCAAGTAATGACCTCCAGTCGAGCCTTGCGGGACTGTACCGACGATCAGCGGAGCGAGACCCACGCGGCCCTTCTTCCCGGGTAGGTAGTGGAGGGTGAGTCCGGTGTCCTTTTCTTGCGAGCACTTGAACGTTGGCGGGTGCATCTAGTGATGCAGAATTTAAGTAAGCCTCAACATTCAATAAAAGAATGGGAAGAAGTGGGCGTACATCAGGGAAGAAGCCGAGTTTAATGTGCCCGTGCATGGTGTTGATGTTCTTGAGAATTTGGGTCATGCTGTTGCCCACCATTGTCAGCACCTTGCCGTAGGGCTTTAATTGTGGGAAGACCCAAGGGTCAGCGCAAGGAGTGACGCACTGACAAAGAGTGCCAGAACTGAAGCGATAGTACCGTGGTCTTGATATAGATAATGAACCAGTAGCCGACCGCCTCGAGAAGTTCTTCTGGTGTTGTATCCAACTCCTGTTCGGTTACACGGCAATAAGCCCACAACTTTTCAACAATGAAGGGACCAGAAGTACCTTGGCTCCGGCTTCCAGTATGGTGTATATGTGTTCGTCGGGGTAGTTCTGGGTCTCGATAAAGTCGTGGGTGATGTTTGCTTTCTCAAGCAGCAGAGTCCACACCTTCTCCCCCAGCTTCTTGATCACCATGTCCTGTCAAAGGAAGAGACTGGCGTTCAGCGCCCAGCTACCATCGAGGGACTGGAGAGATATGGTATACCTTGACGGTAGTGTAAATGAGTCCGTACATGCTGGACGGTGATGTTGATGTGCTGTTGTGGTCGTGTGCTTGAATGATTCAAAAATGTCGGCCCGGCCTGTGGTGAGGTCGGAGGGAAGTTGGTCAATGGTTGGCAGTTCGCCTTTTGAAGGAGCAGATGACGGCTGCTGTTATCAGTCAAAGGTCTGTCGTCAAGCCAGCGTCATGGCCGCGCGAGCGTATTTTATGTCATGTATGGATCTCCGTTGCCCCTGAGCGACCCGATCGGGTCACTTGATTCCTCATCATGCGTGGCGCTGCACAGCGTACGCCTCGATTAGGCCAGGAGATCGGTCCTCTCTTCCACCACCAGGAAGATTACAACCCTCATAGCAACTGCCTCCCGAAACCGAACCGACGCACCTTACCATTTTTAGTCTTTTACCAAACGAAATTATTTAGATCATTTAAATAATTTAGATAATTCAAGTTTGCTTATTCTCCACTTTTTCAAACTGGGTTTGGAACTGCTGAGTCTCAGAAAGAGCAGTCAAGCTAACAACCACACAACCTGAAGATGGGCGAACGTAAGGGCGTCAACAAGCACTACCCGCCCGACTTTGATCCGGCTCTTCTGCCTCGGGGGAGCAAGCGCAAGCTGGACCAGCAGACCGTGCGGATGATGCTGCCAATGAGCCTGCAGTGCCGGACGTGCGGCGAGTTCCTCTACCGCGGCACCAAGTTCAAACGCCCAGAAGGAGACGGTGCAGGGCGAGCTCTACCTGGGCCAGATCAAGGTCTTCCGGTTCTACATGAAGTGCTCCCGGTGCAAGGGCGAGT
>LQHA01000480.1:0-10485 GCA_001567625.1 Acanthamoeba polyphaga | reverse complement strand
GAAAGCAGGTCACAAGGTGGGCAGAACATTGGGGGGGGGAATGAAAAAAAAGGGAGTGGAAGAACAGACCATAGACAGGGCCGCACTGGGTAGCCGGCTTGCCGCGGTCCGCCACTCCTCCATATCGCAGTCGGTGTGCGCGCAAGGGAATGAAGGTTCTCCGGCACTACAGGGAAGGGAGTACCAGGAATTCAAGACAATGCCCGATGTTCGGGCAGCAAGTACCAACCACAAATCAAAGCCCAGCAACCATTCTGACCGCAGCTATGATTTCACCATTTCTTTAATTTAGAACTAAATCAAAAAGTGAAACAAAGAAAAGAAACAAAAAATTGGTGAATCTTGGGTTGCAGTGAACGAGGAGGAGGCCACACAATCGATCCTGTTCGTCCTCCGCTTGCGGCAAACGAATGGTACGAGCGGTGTGTGGGGTCCAACCGAGGGTGATCAACTCAATATTTGTTTGGGTCGTGCGCTCCAGGAGCTGCAACAACAGCTAATGAAGATCAAGGCCGTCCAACGCCCCCATGTACCACCTCCGCATGGTGCGCCCTCCCTTCTCTTTTAGCTCCGATTGACAACCAAATCAAATCAATAACCTTAATAACACGCAGAAACATATTTTTTAATTGGAAAAAATATGAATAATTATTAATTTGTGTAAACACAGGGCCTGGCGCAACGGGACCTCAACAAGGTGCAGGAAAACGGGCCACTCTTCGCCGCGCAGCTGTCGACCCTCGAGCAGGCGCCCGGGGCTGCACAAAACCCGCACGTGCAGTCCTTCCTGCGCGAAGGCCGGGTACGTTCACGTGCGACGTTGGCCTGGCATTGGTGGCCGACATTGCTGCTGCGCTGAGAGCTCTTTGATCGCTAATAGGTTCATCGCTGTACGCGTTTGTGTTGGTTTGTTGTGTTTGTTTTCCTCGCCGGCAGACGCTGCTGGACAAGTACGCGGTGGAGTTGCCGCTGCTGCAGAGAGGGGATCAGGTGAAAAAGGCCATACTGAAGATCAAGTCGCAGGGTGCCTGGTTCAAGCTCGAAGGGGTGCGCAAGCCCATCACACACATGAGCCGTGTGGATGGTACGTCGTGAGCTGGTATTTCAGGAATTCACACACATTATGTGCTAGGCGTTGGCGCAAGGCGATGCCCAAGCGGTCAAGGCCTACGGCGACAGCTTCGAGAACGAGATCAGGACGTTCACACAACAGTACGGAGGGGTACGCCGCCACACTTCATCCATCTAGGCATTCATTTTTTTCATGACGAGCGCTCACATGTGTCGTATCGTTGGTCGCGTCGTGTCGGTGGGTGTGGGCGTTGTTGCGTGCAGGAGGCGCTAGCCAGTAGTTTCCTCGACGAGGCACAAAAGCTTCTGGGAAGACTGCGTAATGAAGGGGATGGCATCATACGGGCAAGCAGAGTGCGGGAGGAGATCGCCAAGATTCGGCAGCAGGACGACATGACGCGCCTCAGCATGGTATTGCGTCGTCCCTCCAACCCCGCCTGTGCTGCCGTGTACTGCGAGAAGAATACTAAAACCAGGGTGACCGGGACGCAGGCACTCAACGTTCGCGACGGCCCAAAGATTTCCCAGCACGGCGCGGCGTTCAAGGCGCAGATACAGAGGTTCAAGCAGGCCTACGGAACCGAGCCGGCAGCTCGCGTCTTTCTCAACGAGTCTGAGGTGCGTTAATTTATCAACAATGCTTGCGGTTGTGGTATTGACGTTGACTCGAGCTGACCTTATGTGGGGCAGGCACTGCTTTCGAGGTTTGAGCGAGAAGCGCCCTCCATCCTGCGCGAGGATGAAGTGAAGAAGGCCATCGCCAATCTGAGGCTCAAATCTGAGCTTATGGCCGTCCAAAACGTGCGCCTGCCTCCTCTCTAGAGCTCATTATTCGGAGCTAAAAAGATGTAGCTCTGCTGCATCCTTATGGGTGTGAAATCTAACTCGTCCAATCGCTACAGGCCGTTCACGCGCAAAACTGCGAGGTGCTGGCGTCCAAGGGTCCGGTGTTCGAGGAACAGATGAACCAGTTCCTGTCCAAGTACAACACCGACCCGGTCTACTCCACCCTCATTCCGCCTTCGTTCATCGAGCAGCTTTCCGACATCGCCTCCAGGTCTGCTCCCCTTCCCGCGCAATCAATTGATTTCATGACATGACACGACCAACACACCGTCACATGTTACTCACACGCATTCCCGCCAGGTATTACAAGTTGATGAATATTCCCCGGGCGTTCAACGCTCGGCCGTCTGCCGGGAGCGCTGTGTTTCACCAGGGCAACTTTGCTGGGATGGTGAAAATCACGTCAACGGGACCTGACGGGTCGAAGGTGGAGCATGTGCCGTGGAACCCCGTGTCGGTATTCACCTTACCCAGGCCGACCTTGCCGCCGCCCGTAAGCCACGACCAGATCTTCGGCGGGCAACGCGATTCCGGACTGAAGGCCGCACAGGAGGCCTTCGCGCGATCGGACGCGCTCATGTCGTCGCTGCAGCACTCGGGGCCGTCGTCCCCGCTCTTCCCCTCCGGCGGCCCCGCCGTCCTCTCCAGGTTCAGCCCCTACATCAACGCTGAGTCGACGCCAGAAATCAACTCGTGGATCACTTCTGGCAACCAGCAACCCCCTCCGGCGACCGGCGGCTACACCAACACTCCTTCGCCAACGGCTACGCGGGGCGCTTGAGCATCTGCAGTCGCGGTTCCAGTCGCGATCTCCGTCGCCGTCGTCGCCGTCGCCATCATCGCCATCGCTTTCAGGAAATTCCGCTGGCTACACGAACACATCGCCTTCGTCGTCGTCGTCGCACGTAACGGGCATGAACTTCTCGGCCGGCTACGTGGACAGCGTGTCCTCCCCTGGTGCGATGCAAATCATTGTCGAGCGAGCTGGCCAGAATGGCCAGAAGGCCTCGTGCCCCATCAACCCGGCCTACGCGCCCACGCCCAAGGAGGTGATGTCGATCACCGTCACTTCATCGATGCGCAGCTCGTCCGGCGGCGTCACCGAGCAGGAGAAGCTCAGCATCGAGGAGACCAAGGCCACGATGAAGTTCCGCGAGATCATGTTCAACGAATTCCAAATTCTCGAGAAGCTGGGCTCGGGCCAGCTCGGCACGGTCTACCTGGCCCGATGGCGAGGCGCGCTGGTGGCGGTGAAGAAGCTCGACGAGGACGACATGGACGAGAAGACCGTGGATCTCTTCAAGAAGGAGGCCGCCGCGCTGCACGTTCTGTCGCACCACCCTTCCCTCGCCTCCTTCATCGGCGCCTGCTGGTACTCTACGCCACGCACATTCCACGTTCATTCTAAACATTCCAACCGGCTGAGCGTGCGTGACGCGACCCCAGTGTGCTGCCGAACGTGTGCATCGTCACGCAGTACTACAGATACGGAAGCCTGGAGGGCGCGCTGCGGGGCAAGACGAGGCTCGACCTGACCTGGAAGCAGGTCATCAAGATCGCCATGGAGGCCGCCGCGGGGATTCTGCATCTCCACAAGGAGGGCGTGCTCCACTCGCGC
This sequence comes from Acanthamoeba polyphaga, assembly GCA_001567625.1. Lineage (NCBI taxonomy): Eukaryota > Discosea > Longamoebia > Acanthamoebidae > Acanthamoeba > Acanthamoeba polyphaga. Next base: position 6,950 of record LQHA01000480.1, on the reverse strand, counting down.
ATCTCGTCGCGCAACATCCTCCTGGGCGATGGCGTGCGGGCCTACGTCAACGACTTTGCCTTCTGCCACATGAAGACCAAGGAGAGCGTCTACACCCACACGGCCGGGACGTCGTCCTTCATCGGGCCAGGTACTCACTTCCAGCCTATAAGGCCAATGATAGCGTGGACGGGTTGCTAACATGGTGCTGCCATGTACGTAGTGCGATACATGAGCCCAGATGCGATGATGCACAAATATTCAGAGGGCAGCGACGCCTGGTCGTTTGGTACGCGTTCACGTGTGGGCCTTGTGTGCCGCGTTTGCATGAGCGCTGGCTGAAGAATGACACAATCTCATATATTTTTTGTAGGTGTGCTGTTGTGGGAACTGTGGGAGCGACGAGAGCCGTTCGAGGGCGATGACGACCTTACTGTGGCCTTCCGCGTGTCGCAGGATCAGCAGACCCTGCCCATCTCCTCCGCTTGCCCGCTGGTGCGTGGAACAAGACCCTGAGCTCCTTTCGTTCATTGCCTCATCACTGTGTTCTCTCAGGTGCTGGCGACCCTCATGAAACAGTGCTGGCTCGACCGACCCAGCCAACGGCCCTCCTTCTCTACCATCCACGAGACTCTGCAGACCTACCACAAATCATTGTGAACCCTCTTGGCACCACAAAAGAAAAAGAATGAAGAGGAGAGAAATTAGGTTGGTTCACAACAAGAAGAAGCGCAACAACACAAAAATGGAAGAGGCGGCCAACACTATTCGTGATGCCGTTGAGGCGGCCCAGTTGGGAGGAGCTGGCGAGCCTGGCACGCCGCGCCACAAGCTCCTGGAGACTGCCGGTGAGTTGGCCAACCTCCTCGACCGCTTTGCAACCGCCACTTCCTCGCACTCCCAAAAGGACATGGTGCTTGCCCCCCCCCCTCTTCTTTTTCTCCCTCTCTTTCGTTCTTTGTCTTCTCTTTCTCTCTTTTGGACTTGGGCTCACAGTCCTCCAGATCAACATTCGAAGGAGGTGTCGAGCGTGGTGGTGGTCTGGTGGACTCGGCCAACGCTCTCTCGGCGCACAGCCCGCACCTGAAGGACCAGGAGAACCTGATCAGGTGAGGCCTGGTGTCCTTGGAAAGCACCTTCATTATGAGTGTCTCACCGCAGCGAATGGTCCAGTGCTGCTGTGAAGGCGAGGAAAGCTGCAGTGAACCTCAAGATCCACACTGCCATGGCGTACGGTCATCCATCTCTCATTCAACCATACGCCATGGCCCTCATCAGCACAGCTTACACTTACACTTCCCACGCGCCACGTGATGAACCTTCAGAGCGGCGAGCGAGAAAGACAACAGGGTGAAGGAGCTGGAGAAGTTAAACGCCTGCCTCGACGATCTCGCTCAGAATGTCGTAGCGCTCACCGAGCACGCCCAGCTCTCTAGCCTGCAGTGGGTGTCTGCCTGATGACCCATCACAGCTTGAGGTTGTTGTTTTCTCTCTTCTTTTTCTTTGTGAAATCAAAAATCAAAACTCGATCCCACATCAGATTGAACGAGAAAGATGTCACAGGCAGCGGCTCAGCGACTCGAGGAGGAGGTGAAGCTCCTGCGAAAGATGCAGGATGAGGCGCAGCAGACGATGAACACTCGCGCGCAGCTCGTGGCACAGATGAAGGAAAATGAATTGGTGAAGCAAGAGCTCGATCTGATTGCTGACGATGACGAGGGCGCGCGCATCTATAAGCTCATCGGCCCGGTGCTCGTCAAGCAAGAGAAGAAGGAGGCTGCGTCTAACGTGGGCAAGCGAATCGATTTCCTTCAGGTTGCTCCCCCCGCGCGAGATGATGGAAGCTTCGCGATTTTTCAATTATATTGATATTCTTTTTAAATCGTAGGGTGAGTTGCAGAAGCTCGAGTCCAACCTTGAGGAGATGCAGAAGAAGCAGGCGGCCAAGCGCAGGTTCATCGTCGAGATGCAGACCAAGCTGCAGCAGCCCCAGTAGCCCCCCAAAGCTTCAATAAATCAAAAGTAAATCAAAATCAAGATCAAAATTTCAAAAATTTGTGGGGTGGTGCGTGTCCCTTCGCAAAAGAGGCTTTCATCTTTCCTGTTGTCCGTGGTAGCCAAGTCTCCGACGTCGCGACAGGCGCGTCTTCCGCTATTCCTCAACACCAGCAACTCGGTCACACTGCCTCACGTCCGTTCCCGAGGTACCAGAGCCAGCTTAGCGCAGAGCACTCTCTTTCTCACTTTCCCATTTCTCGGCCCCCCGAGGCGCGTTCGGTGAGAGCGGAGTGTCACTGACACTGACTCCCCCCCCCCTCTCTTCCCTTGCTCAACACCACCACGTGCAGCAGCATGGCCTCTTCACTATGGCTCGCAATCTTTGTGGTGTTCGCCTTCAGCGCCACTAGCCACGCCGCCTACACCCCCCTTGTGCTCATGCACGGTGAGTAGTACTTGGGCCATCACCGCCTTCTTTGGCCCATGGCCCTCACCTCAAGCTGTGGGGTGGTGGTGGTGGGCGCCAACAGGCATCGCCGACACGAGCGCCAAGATGCAGCACATCACAGAGCTCGTCCAGCAGCACCTTCCCGGAATCTACGTGGTCGCCCTCGAGGTCACCGGCTCGAAGCTCGGGTCCATCTTCACCAGCAGCAACAAACAGGTCAGTACGGACCGGGAGAGGTGGGGAGTGCATTCAATGTTGGCTGAGGCTCACCGTTCTTCGGGTGGCGGCGCCGGCGGCACAGGTCGAGATGATCTGTGCGGCGCTCTCGGCGGATAGCAAGCTTGCTGGAGGCATCAATGTGATGGGCGTGTCGCAGGTAAGCTCCACCTGTACTTCACGACCCACACACCACACACCACACACCACACCACACCACACCACCCACACAACACGTTACATTTAGATAGTGGTATGTTTGTGCGTGTGTAGGGTGGCGTCCTGCTGCGGGGCTATCTCGAGCGTTGCAACAATCCGCCTGTCAAGAACTTCATCTCGTGGGTGGCCCCCATGATGGGCGTCTACGGCGTTCCCGAGGTTCGTCCTTCCTTGCATCTCCCCCTGTCAAGTATTATTCTTACACACTAACATATGTTGGCCATGTTTGTGGTGATTGCAGGTGGGGCATTGGGAGTATCTCAACGTGACGCTTGATGAGATCGCCGACTGCTGCGTCTACCAGGATTGGGCGCAGAGCCTGCTTTCCTTTGCTGGTTATTGGCGCGGTACCGCCGTGCTTGCTATGCGAAAGCGTTCACCCCCTTCTTCAGTGTACCCTTCACTCACTCTCTTCTTCTTCTTCTTCTTGGGCCAGACCCTTTCGCGCTCGACAAGTACGTGGACAGAAACATCTTCCTCGCCGACATCAACAACGAGGGGCCCAACAAGAACCCCACCTACAAGAAGAACGTTCTCACCCTCGACAACTTTGTCATGAGCTACTCCACCGCCGACACCGTACCGTCTCCAACCACCCAATTGTGCCCTACCACCACCGTCGCTGCGATTGACGAGAGAGGTCCTCACCCGGTCAGGTGCTTATCCCGTTGGAGACGGGCTGGTTTGGCGCCTACGCCAATGGCACGGACAGCCAGGTCGTGCCCCTCGAGAAGCAGCCCTTCTACGAGTTCGACTACATCGGTATCAGGTTCGTGTGTTCGTGTGTTCGCAGCGTGTGCTATAGTGTGCGTGTGTGGTAAGACTGATGGGTGGTGATTGATTGGTGGCTAGGACGCTGGATCAAGCGGGCAAGCTGCACCGATTCACCACCGACTGCATACACGAGGACTACACCTCGCCCTGCTTTGACAAGTACTTCCTGGCCAACGTCCTGCCTTTCCTTGCGTCCTAGGCCCTGCCTCCTCCATCAAGGATTGTCTGCGGATGGTACTGATGAGAAAGAACACGAACGAGGATTGTATATTTTCCCTTTTTCTTTTGGTGTCAGGAGAGCTTGGCTGACTTCAGGAAGAACGAGGGAGGCGTGTCCAGCGAGTTTTGTCGTGCCGAGAGCTGGGCCTGCTGGTGCGCGGGCACACGATGCCTGGCTGTAGTGCGGCCACACACATCACACACATCACAAAGGACGAAGAGCTGATAAGAAGGGGAAAAGTTGTGCCCAAGTGTGGTGCGAAGCGAATACCGAGCAGGTGGGCCAGGCCGGGCATCGACGACGCGCACTGGGCCAAGCGGTGATGCAACGACGGAGCGCTCGTCTAGCCGCCCAACGCGATGCGTGTGCGCACATCACGTGTTTCGTCAGCGTCAATGTCGAATGAACCGAGGTGGGCGGGCGTGGAGTACCTGGAGGTATTGGAAGTCCCAGAGGAACGGGGCCTGGCCGAAGTTGGTCCAGACCTTTTCCTGCGGTCCGGCCAGCGAGACGACAGCGTACAAGGGCTCCGAAGGCTGGATCGACACCTCCGTGTGGCCCACCCCTGACGACAGCCACAGCAAACGAGTAGAGCGACGTAAGGTGCACCCCAAAAGGCAGCGGCGCAGTCGTCGTGTGCGGCAGAGCAACGCACCGAGGAAAAGGCCGTTCTTGGTGTAGAAGACCTCCGAGGTGATGTCGTTGAAGCCACAGCCGATGACGTCGCCCGTGTTGAAGTACAGCTCGGAGCTGTCGTCCCCCTCCTCGGCTGTGTGCGCGCCACACAGCCGACAGCGATTGAGCTCAAGAAGAACGATGGACTGATCGAGTGGAGAGGAGGCGCCGTACATGACTCGGCGTTGGCCGGGTAGAGGGAGCTCTTGCCATGGGACCACTTGTTCCCGTCGCCGTGCCAACCGTACGACCTGCGCAGCCCGAGCCAATTCGCAAGCCACGCGCGCGACAGTCAGCTTCACTGGGGTGGGAGTGCGGCAGTTCTAAGGTGGTGCGGACCCGAGCACAGAACCGGGCTTGGCCGTGGCCGGATGGCTCTTGGTACCCAAGCCGACTGCAATCGACCTGCAGAAAAAATAATAAATTAATTCAAATAAGAAACCAAAATAAGAATAGAATAACAAGAAATAATTCATAAATTAAAAAATTATAAATTAAAGAATACAGAATAGCCAAGACTGGAAGGGGGCATACCCGTAGTAGCCGCGATTGACGATTAGAATCTCGAAATAGGGCCAGGGACTGGTGTGGCTCACCGGCGACGAGGCGGCTTCCTTGGCGCCAAGGCTGAGCTCGGTAGAGCCGGTATCGGAAACGCCCGTCGCTGTCGTTGTGGTAGTGGTGGTAGTGGCGCTCGCCAGGGGCCTGGCGCTGATCGTACTGCCCACTTTGCCAAACACGCGCTAATAGAGAGATGGCGTCGGTATGACTGTGCGTGTGCGGTGGTGCGTGTGCGGTGGTGCGTGTGCGGTGGTGCCTGTGCGTGTGCGTGAACAGAATATGGACAAAGGGCGAATGCGTACGGGCCAGTAGGAAACGGTTTGCTTGTCGGCCTGGATGGTGAGCGAACTGGCCGCGGCCACCGCGCCTTTGGCCTGCGCCCACCCGCTGGGGCCATTGTAGTCGTCACCCTTACCCCCGCTCAGTTCGATGTCGTCATCGTCGCCACTGACCAAAATGTTTTCCTGTGCGTTGCGTTGCGCAGCCAGGCAAGTGAGTACAAACACGCGATGCTGTGCGTGCGTGCGTGCGTGCGTGCGTTTCCCTGTACGCACCTGTAAGTAGGAGAGCAGCGACTCGGCGTGCGGAACAAACTCCGGGTGTGCGATGCCCCAGTAGTTCACAAAGGCCTGGAGTTGCTTCTCGCCGTAGGTCCGGGCCGCCAGCGAATCCTTCTTCGCTTCGCTCTCTTCGCTCTCTTCGCTCTCTTCGCCGTCTTGTCGCTGCGGCTGCTGCTGCGAGCCCGCCTTCTTCGTCGTCGGCGGTGCCAGCGTGCTGTCACTGTGCGTGCGCTTGCGGTCTCCGGTGACGCCGTCCTCCTTCTTGACCTGCTGCGTGCGGCCGTGGTCGGCGCTCAGCACTCGGGCCGCCGAGGGCAACAGCGACATCGGTTTCTTGCTCCGCTTCTCCCGCACCGAGGCGCCCTTCTTCACCTTCTTCACCTTCTCCACACCCGTCACGTCCTCCACAGCCGTCGCCGTCGTCGACTTCTTCTCGCTGCTGCTGGTCTTGCTCTTGCTGCTTCCGAGGCCGACGCCATCGCTCCCGGCGGCTGCGGGGGGGCTCGACCGTCCGACTGCCGTCGGAGTGGCTCAGCTCCTTCTTGGGCGGCGCCTTCTTGCTGCGCTTGTGCATGTCGTCGAGCAGCGAGTTGTGGAGCTCTTGCCCACCGGGCCGACGATGAGGCTCGCCGAGCCGCTCCGCTCCCGCGGCAGCACCGGCACGTCGTCACCGTCGTCACCGTCGTCATCGTCGTCATCGTGGCCCAAGGGGCGGAAGGTGGTCGGGGAGATGCGTTTGCCGTGAATCCCAGCGCTTGAGGCAGCGGCCGAGGCGCTCGCGTTGCGCTTCATGGCGGCCTTCATGTCGTCCACCCGCTTGGCCCGGCTCATCAGCTCCTCGCAGCTGCTGGTACCCTCGTTGTTGATCCGATCGAAGCTGCGCACCGATCGCGACACGTTCAGCCGTTGCGTCTTCCGCTTCTTCTCCTTTTCTTTGTCCTTTTCCTTCTTTTCCTTCTTCTTCCCCTTGGCCGACGCCGGGCTGGTCTCGGCTGCGGCCTGCGCGGGCTTGTCGCTTGTTGTTGTCGACACTCCATCGCTCTGCCCGTCGCTCGTAGCCTCTACGCCGCCGCCTCGAGGAGTGCTCGCCCGCCGGCGGCGCGGGGTCGTCGTCGGCCGGCCGACCAGCATCATTCGGATCTCATTGAGCGCGCTCGGAGATGCTGCGCCGCAGATTGCCGCCCGACGAGTTCCCCAGGCTGCGCGAGCTCACGCGCTTAGCCCTGCAGCCCGAGCCGCGGGTGCCGGGCGGCCAGCGTGCGGCGCGACATGCCGTCGCCGACCTTCGGACGACGTCGAT
>LQHA01000479.1:0-10486 GCA_001567625.1 Acanthamoeba polyphaga | reverse complement strand
GTCCGCGGACCACGACTCGCGGGCCGGGGAGCTGACCACCTCTGCGCTGGTCCTGCGCTTCCCCGACGGCCGACGCGCCGAGCGCCGCTTCCGGGCAGCCGACCGCCTGGCCGACGTGCGCACCTACGTAGAAGCGCTGGCGCTCGAAGAGGAGCTGAGGCGAGCCAAGGCGAGCGAAGGTGGCGGCGAGAGCGGAGCCGAGACACAGCAGCGCGAGCTAAGCGCCGATGATGAGGTGGAGGCGATCATGGATGAAGATGACGATGAAGACACGCAGCAGCAGCACAGCCGCTTCCACCTGGTGTCGTCCTACCCGCGGCGGCGACTGGCCGACCTGGGCCTCACCCTGCACGAAGCCGGCCTGTGCCCCAGCGGCGTCCTCTTTGTGGAGCCTGACGCCGAACTCTAGCCCTTGGAGCTCCAGCTTTCCGTCCATCCATCTTCACCCTTCTTCGTTTTGCTGCACATAAACACCACCTTTGGCGACCAGGTCAAATAAACAACACTTTTTTATAAGTGTTTTATTTCTATTTCTGATAATAGAAATATTTATTTAAAAATAAATGCAGTTTTCCTTTTATGCGAAACCACTTTTATTTTCACAAAATTAAAAACCATGGTTGGACTCATGAAAACGGCACAGAAAGGCAACAGCAGTTTGTTGAAACCTGACGAGGTGCCGCCACACAATGGAGAGGACTGCGTCAACCTGCAGTCTCGAGGACTCAACAGAACACGCCACAGCCTCACATAGTACGCCATCAACTAAAGCACCACTGAGGGTTTTCTTAGTATTGAAGATTAAGATTGACAACAAAAAGAAAAAACCGCAAGTGAGGAAGAGGGCGGTGACGAAGCGCTGGTACACCACCGCCCCACGCCTCATTCATCACATCCATAGACGCAATCTGCGTGCCTGTGCCTGCTTGCCGTGTTTCATCGCTTCTCTTCTCTTGTCGGTTATCAGGTTCCCGTAACGATCATGCTCATCACTGACACCACGAGTGCGTGGCCCTCTCCTTGACTGCACGTCAGTTGGCGCTCCCGGCTGACAACACAGCTGCGGCCTCTGGACAATTCGTGTCTACATCACAGTCACCGTCCATGTAGACCCCAACCATACGACCGTCCGTCAACTCACGAAGATTGCGTGTGGTATTCTCTCGTCCTCTCGTCTTGCATGCTTGGTCACTCTAGCTTCCACTGTAACTGTGTTGTGTGCGGTCGTGTGTGCTGTGTCGTGCATATCGCAACAGCGCAACTGCCTGCTGAGTATAAGAAGTCTAGAATCAGACTTTGCCTTGCACACGGAGCAAACGGGAGCGATAACCTCGAAGCGTACCTCGAGAAGGGGAAGAAGCTCTCCGACTACGGTATCAGTCCAGGTGCACCACCTCAATCACCCCCAAAAAAATGCCCACTAAGAGCTCTAACTGATGCCTGGCGGTGGGATGTGTGCGTGCGGTTGTGTGCGTAGTCCAAGGGGTGGTGATGAAGTACCACCCGAAGAAGTATAGGGGCGGCGGGTCGGCTGACTGTCGCTTTGGCTGCATAATCCTGAGCTTCATCCTCACCTGCGGCTTCTGCTGCCGGGGTTGCTCAGCGTGCAGGAAGATGTGCAAAAGTTGTTGTTCCTTGGACTGGCTCTTCGATTTTTGACAGGACCATTGACCGAAACGCTAAAGGCCGCACCTTCTGTGTTTGAATCCCTGATCTGCCTCTGCAGAGGCACCAATACACGACCTAAGAAAAAAGGGGAAAAAACTGAATATTTGAGCAAGAAATGGAGATGAGGAAAGAAGAGGGTGACGACGCGCTGAGGGTAGTCCACGTCCCACCCCTCCTTGCCTCTTTCTTTTTGGCATTGACAAGGTACGTGTCGTTGTGTCGTTGGTCGTGTGGCCAAACAGGTGGCCGTTCCGATCACGCTCATCACTGGCTTCACGAGTGCGTTGGCCATTTCGTTGGGAAGGTTGTCAGGGCAAGGTTGCATGGCAGTTGCATGCTGACACCCTCCACATTGCGCCCATGCCACACAGTAACCGTCCTTGTTGACCCCAACCGAACGACCGTCCGTCAGCTCACGAAGCTTGTGCTCGGTATTCTTCTCCTATCAGAACACTTGCCTGGCCACTCCAGCTTCAACTTTGTAACTGTGTCGTGCTCTGGCCCCGAATGGCGCCATGTAGCAGCGCAACCGCTAGCGGGGAACAAGAAGTCTCGACTGTACCTTGCCAACGGCGGAGCAAACGGGAGCAAGCCCCTCAAAAAGGGGGAAAAGCTCGCCTACTACGGCATCACTGCAGGTACGCTGCCACCCCGCCAGCCCACCATCACCTTTAAGCACGGGACGTCAACCATCACTGCTACGCACAAGGCTTTGGTCCTAACCCCAGTCTGGGTGTCGTGTGTGCGAGCACAGACCAAGGGGTGGCGATGACCTACACTAAGTACTAATAAATGTGTACCGTCGAATGACTGTGCGCCAGAGCAAAAGAGACGCAAAATTGGGGGGGTTTTGGTAAACAGTGACTTGAGGTATACACATAGAGGCCGAAACTTAGCTGGATTATTAAACACTGAAAAACTGCAAGTGATCTACTCTACATTGATGGCAAACAGCCGAATAATATGGACAGTATTGGGAAGGAATGCCTGTACAGTGAAGAAGAACAAGAGTAAATAAAGGCAATTGAAAAAAGTGCATGTATTCTGGAATAGGTGTGCAGCGCATTCGCAGGGTCGAAATGTGGGGAAGAAAGCCTAAAAGGCAGAGGGGAAGGAGGTGGAAGAGGTGGAGGTGACGTTGTTGTAGCACTGCTGAGTGCAGACCAGTTCCCCACTGCTCAGGGCGAGTCCACAAGCAGGGTGGATTGTCCTCTCGCAGGTTGGAGCGGAACACTGCACAATCTCCTCGATGGTGTCGATGACGGTCTGGTGGCAGCCTGGGCACTGCGACATGTTGGGGAGGTCGAAATCGAGGCCAGCCTGAGTGTTGGTGAGAATGTCGGGACTCGGAGGGTGGCTGGTGGTGGTAGCTGAGTCAGGGGTCTGGGAGGTAGGGGCTGAAGAAGAGGAAGCAGAGGTCGAAGCAGTCGTGGTTGTCTGGCTGAGGGTCGCATGGGCGTACTGCTCAGGAAGATTGGTTGAGGCGTAACACCACTGTTGGGCATCCTTCTCGACGGCGACAGCGTTGCGGCCAGCCAGGACGGCAGCCAAGGAGGCAGAGTGGGTGCCTGCGAAGGCATCGAGGATGTACTCACCCGGCTGGGTGAACAGCTTGATGAACCTCGAGAGCGCCTCCTGGGGCTTTTGGCCGTAGTTGAGCAGCTTCTGGTCAGCATCGCGCCAGAGACCTGGGGCTGGCACGGTGAAGGACAGGTGGTAGTCCTCTGGCACGAGAGCGTTGAACCGGACCTGCTCGACGGCGCCGAATCGAATGATGAGGTACGTCTCGAAGTTGTTGAACAGCCACTGACGCGCTCCGCCCCAGCTGCCGGACAGGGTCATCACGCCGAGTGAGACAGTGCAGGTTGGGAAGGCGTCAGAAATCTCTTGCATGTAGCTGGCTGCTTGAGCGTGCTCGCAGAAGAGGACCAGGACGAAGTTGTCGGACTTGTTGCAGAACCTGACCGCGTTCAGCAGGGGCCGGATCTTAGCAACAGGGTAGGGCTTGGCGTCCCAATGTTTGGTGTCCGCGATGCCCTTGAGAGGTGCAAGACCATACGGGAGGTCAATGAGCACCAGAGCTGGAGGAAAAAAAAGTTAGATTGTATTCCAGAATACAAATAAAAGGAAGATGACGTACAGTAGTGCTTGCGAGGAATGGTGGTCCCGTATTCACCAAAGGGCAGGTGGCAGGACAGCACCTTGGAGCCGTTGTTGAAGGTGTGTGTCCAGTAGGTCGCCGGGTCGAGGGTAGCCGCGGTGCGCCGTGACACCAAGGAGAGCGCGTGCTCCTTGAAGTGCTCAGGCAGGTCTTTCTTGCCGAGTCGAACCTTGCGGAATGAGGCGACCCACTGGTGGATGAACTCTTCCAGCCGATCGCTTCCGACAGCCTCGACGACTTGATCCCAGGTGGTGTGCTCGAGCACCACCATCAGAGCAGCCATCACCTTAGCTCTCGCCTTGATGACGCTGGCCTCATTGTCCATCTCGCGCCAGGTGTACTCGCCCTTGTACACCTTCAGGAGCAGCGCCTTCTTCGAGCTGACGTCCAGCCCTTGGAGCACCTTGAAGTTCGTCACGGCGGTTACGGGCTTGAGGTCAGGAGCACGACTCGTCCCTGGCAGGCTCGACCCACTGACAAGGGCTTCCACCAGCTCGTAGACGTCGGAACGGTTGTGGACGAGCTGGAACAGGGGGTCGAGGCTCTGAACATTCAGGCCCAGCGAGGTTGCGGTGAGGTTCTTGCCCTGCAAGCTCCACTTGTGGCAGCCCTTGAAGTCGCCATGGTGGAGGTCAAGCTCGTCAGTTGGCTTGACTGGCTGGCGCTGGTACTGAGCGCGGACAATAGCAAGCTGCAGAAAAAGAATGTTAGGAAGTGAAGCCCAAAAGAGCAAAGCAGAGGAGCATACCTTGTCACGGAAGGACATCTCACTCCTGAGTGAGCCGTCGACGTTCTGGCGGGCGGCAAGAAGGGTAACCTCTTGAACAGTCTTGGCACTGTAGTCTGGCCACCAGTAGACAGTGGCCAGAACACGAGAGCGGTGTTTGCCGGGATCCGGGACCTGGTCGCTGTCCAGCCGCAGGTACGCCTCCCACCTGTGGTTGCCACCAGCAACCCACAGAGAGAATTTCTTTGCGAACTCGCGGATTTTGCGGCTTGCAGTCTCCTTGAGGCGCATGACGGAATCACGCTCCTCTAAGGAATGAAGTTAGTCAAGTAAGCACAGCACTGCAACAAGACTTAAGTATTCTGGAATACATACCTGGACTGCAAATCACCACCACAAAGAAGGGCTCGGTGATGGCAAGTGGGTTCGATCGGATGCTCTCCATGATCTTCCGCACCATGGCTGGATCCACAGGGCGGACGAGGAATGGTGCTGCAGGCCCCTCAGGTCGGCGGAACCAGAGAGGGTCAGCCTTCTCACCGTGGAAGAGCAGATGCTTGTCCCCCATTGCAGTGTTCCATGCTGAAACCCTGACAAGTTCATCTGTGCAAACACAAAATGTCAGACACAATCAATAAAACACTATATCAAGTGGTGTGGCTGTACCTTCACGCTCACCTCGTTTTGCCCTGGGGCTTGGCGTGGCAGCTGCCGCAGGAATGTTGATCACCTCTGCCTCGCCCTCATCGGAGCTGCTGGTGATGTTCACCGGCTTCACTGTAGGTGGCGGCGCACTCTTTCTGCGCTTGCTGGGACGGGCTCGCTCCGGGGCCGACGAAGCGATTGGGGCCAGAGAAGCTTTTGGAGGTTTCGCCTGCTTCAGGGCGTAGAGCTGGGCATGCGTTCCAGCAACGTCGACTTCCTCCCCAGGTCCTGGCTCCTCTGCTCCATGCTGCTCTGACTCGTCCTCACTTGAGCTTGAGCTCTGCACTTCCTCCTCTGAACTCTTGCTCCTCGATTCGAGATCTGCCTCCTCCTCGGACGGCTTCGCATTACGCTTCCGCTTGGGGGCAGATGGAGTCGCTGGCTTCTGGGCTACTTCAGGAATCTGTGGCAGGCGACGCTGAACCTTGCTTTGCTTCAGGAGCTCCTCCAGTCGCTCTGCACAAACAGTGGGCGCCGGGCAAAGGTTAGCAGATGCGTATTCTAGAATACAAAAATCTAATTGCAAATTGGTGATTCATATTCTAGAATAGAAAATCTAATCAAAGATTGAGCGTCAAACAGTGCCAAACGTTGTGCAACACTACACTGCACAGCAGCGCGGGGCTAAATAGGACGTACTCTCGAAGGTGCGGAGCTGGGGTTTCTCCTTGCCCCCCTTTTTGAGCTCGGGAGTTGTTGCATCCCAGAGCAGCGTTGGGAAGCGTTCAACGAAGGGGGTGCCGCTGGCATCGGTGAAGGTTACTGTCTGCCTGTCCTTGTCCTTGCAGGCATAACCCCGCACTTGCTCTACAACGCAGGCGACTTCGCCCTCTTCAACGTCGCCAGCTGCCCGCACAAGCCGCACATACTTCGCTGACGCGTGGTGGCCCGCAGATCTGTTAACCATAACCGCGCTTGGTTAGGGCGGTTTTGCTGCAATGGCGTCATGCAATGCAGTGCGCCCCCCCCCTATCGATTAATTAATTCTTCCCCCCCCCATTCAATTCTTCTCAATTTCGAAGTGCCATCACTGACGCACGTACCTCGCGTAGTCGCGGTCTTCGGCGTACTCAAGGTACCACGGCACTGTTGATGGTTCTGGCGCGCTGCTGCTGCTTTTCCTCCTTGACTTGCTCATCGTGATGGTTTATGTTAAAATGGAATATTGTGGGTATTTTTCGTTTGCCGGTTTCTGGTTTTTGTTTGACAACAATGGCGCACTGTAATTGGAGCCGACTTTGGTGTGCAAAATCTACTGCACATGGTGGGTGTGTTTTTGGGTGGTCTCTGCTCTGGCCACTTGTCTGCTTGTTCTGGCGTGTTACTTTGGTTGTCCTTTATTGCCTGAGCCATCAAACACTCACTAACAACGTTTGTGTATGTGTCCAAGCCGGACCGCATTTCTGCTGCAGTGCGCTGAAGTGGCCAAGACCCTAGACTCGCTCCTGCCCTGCTTTCAACAGTCCACTGAGCCATCAACATCCTTGCTAGGGCACACCTGTGCTGAACTTGCACCAGCACACACAGGTACGACTGCTGTGATTGTCATTCTGTTGCATTGTTTTCTTGGTTTCTGAACTACACCTTGGTAGCGATTTTGTATTCTGGAATACACTCACCCTCTAATTTTCGTGCAGGTCTAATGGGCGGGGCTGTATTTGAAACCTGGCTCTTCTTAGCTGGCAAGAAGTCAACTGTCCGGCCAGCCCTTGCCGCCCTACGCCGGGGCCAACCACTCACTCAGACACAGTGCTCACAAATTTGGGACACACAATCTGAGCACTGGTACAACTTCCCTCTGACAGCACTTGGTTCTGGTGAACTAACCCTTCCCTTTCACACAACAAGGGCTGCCTGGGTGCAGGTCACACTCAAGAACAGAAGTAACAAGAGTACTGCTGCGCTCTTTCACCATACGCTCACACTGGATGCCCGTGGGCTTTCCCGAAATGGCAAAGATTACCTTGGCAATCTAGGACAGTGTCTCCTGACGGTGACCTTTGCCCGTTTGATGCGTAGCCGTGTTGCCTTGTACCGGGCAGCACTCTTCTCCTCTTTGCTTCACCTGCCCCATGCTTGGTGGATTGATAACTATAACAAGGGCTTCCAGAAAGCTCTTGCTAAGTTGGACACTGGAAGTTACCTCCGCATTGATGGCACCTGTTTTGTTCTTGTTTTGTTGAAACAGTGTCCCAGTGGTTCACCTACACGTTCAACCTCAAGGCAGCAGCTGAGCACCTTGCCATCAGAGTTCTCGCTTGGACACCTTGAACTCTTCATCTCCTCCTTTGATGACAACCAGCCCACCAACAACCTTGCTGACTCACTTGCCCAGGCACTGCAGGTTTGGAACAACCCTCTACGTCCACCTAATGCCTGCACACCACGAGAATTTGCATCTGAATGCTTACAGGGTACCCTCCCTCATCAACTCAATTCCTCATCCTTAACTGATTTCACCCTTACCAAGTGCACACAACAGATGTAGTGTTCAGCAGTGCTGAGGCAATACCCCAGCCAAAACCTGCCAGCCACTACCTACCACTGGATCTCTGGTCCTCCAATGTTGGCAGCCAGTCAGGGCTCGATGCAGCTCTCAAGAACATTGACGAGTTCTACGAAGCACACTCCAGCACTACCCACTCCTTTGGAGTTGTGGATATCAACATATTCTACCGCTACTACCTGGTACATCTCTTGAAACCTTCTCACCTGACTGAGGCCTGACCCTCACTCTTTTGCTCCACACAGCAAGCCTTCCAAAACAAGGCCAGTGGTGGGGCACTTCGCCATCGCTTGCTGCTCTGTCTGGGTTCCTGGCACCCCTACAAAGTGGCTTCAGAGCTCTTGTGGAAGGTACTTTTGGTGTTTGTGTATTCCAGAATACGCAAGTGCTAGTGCATGTATTCTGGAATACACAAGTGCTTGTCAAGTTTGTGTTTAACCCTTGCTCACCAGCACATATGTTCACCTTAACACACACTTGCAGACCTATCTTTACACCATTACTGGCCCAGCGTTTCACGCCATCTCCCCTGACTCACTTTGCTTTGTCAAACCAAGGCTAACAACAATGACACACTGCTTCAACCTGCTCGCTAAACTGTATCCCTCTGTTTCTGCAGGACTTCACCAACTTGTAGCTGACAGCAACACCAACCCCCAAGCTGCACAGGTGGCTCAACACCTTCTGGAGTTTTTTGAGTTCTACCTCCCCCTGGTACCCCCAATCTTTAATTTTGGTATGTGTGCTGTTCTAAGTACTTCTTCCCAGGTGTGAGACTATGGAGTCTGCTTACGCTACAATGACTTTGACGCTTGGTTCCTGTACTACAGACGGCTCTTCCTGGTATTCCTGGGCTTAGCACCCAAGGGCCAGTATGCACGTAGTTGTCTGCTCCACCTACACCTGCTTAACCATTGGAAGGAGCACAACTTCTCTGTGTTTCAGCACCTGGAGGCATCCATCTACTCCTTCAATGAGGAAGTAGGTGAGATGACCTTTGCTCAGCTGGCACGGACTGTTCTGGGTGACACAGACCAGTCCTCCATGACCAAACTCAGGGAGGCGTACCAGGCTCAACCTTATGTGGGTGCCGTAACACCTGAGTGCAAAACTGACACCCACTCCTCTACTGCTGATTTCCCAATGGAGCTGCAGGTCATTCAGGAGCACCTGCAGATGTCCCTGGTACAGATCAAGTATGGCCTCTGGCGGCCTTACGAAATGGCCAAAGGTACCCATCTTTTTAGCCTCTATTCTGAACTCTGATACCTAAGTAAAAATATTGCTCTTTATTCAGGCTCTGGAAAAAAGAAGAGCTTCAAGCGCCACGAAGTGCAAGGGTCTGCTGATGACACCCCCCTGGACACCAGCCGCACCCCCAGCCTTCGTCCGCCTTCCTTCAAACCAGCCTTGGAGCAGGTCAACAATTTCCTCGAACAACGCCTACTTCAGGACCACTGAGGCACGTGCCCTTGTATTCCAGAATACAACATGTTGCAAGTTTCTAACACCTGCAATTCTCTCCACTTCACCAGCTCCTCGGGCTCCTCAGTGGTTGCACCGTCTGGCCCCCAGTTAAGAGTCACAGTTCTGTCCTGTTACCCTCTTTGTTCCCCTTTCCTTTTTTTCCTTCTCTTTCTCAACAGGGGACCTGCAGTCTCCCTTTCCCCCATTCTAGAGCCTGTTCTTTACTTCCTTTGTTCAACTGTATCCCGAACCCCACCATTTTCAAAGCCTTTTCCTGTGGTACAACTGGCGCACAGTCATTTGGGCGTAAGCATTTATTAGCACTTAGCTACAGCCCCAATAGGTGCTGCAATTGCAATTGTCGCGTGCCTGATTACGTAACCTTCACCATCACCTGCGGGTTCTGCTGTTGGGGCTGCAGCTGCTGCATGTCAACGTGCCCCGTCGTACCCCGCGGTTCTGCCGGCGGTGTGCCAAGAAGTTGTGCCGATGATCTTGCGGTGGCAACGCCCAAACATAAATAAATAATATAAATCGAAATTACATTTATTAATTAATTTAATTCCATTATTCGCTTTCCTTTCTCTTAAATTCGTCGACAACAAGGCAACACAAAGCTGTTCGTCGTTCGTGAAGGAGCGTGAGTCCCTTCTGCACCCGGCGAGGCCACACATGGAGCGTAATCTGTCAATCAAGAGCCTCGGCTCCTCGGACTCAGACCCCATAGGCCTTGTCGTCTCCCCACCTGCCCCTCGTACGCCCCGTTATAGGAAAATATCAAAATCAATCCATAAAATCCTTCTCGTTTTTTTATTGATTTAAAATTCTAATTTGAATTTTATTTGATATGTGGCTTTTTGTACGTATTATACGTATTGTTCTAATAATATTTTTGGCTATATATCCAGAAAAAACCGCAAGGAACGAGGAAGAAGAAGAGGAAGAGGAAGAGGACCACAAAGACGAGAGCTGCTCAGACGACGAGAGCGATGACGACGACGAGCTGAGCGAGCTGAGCGACGAGGAAGAGGGCGGTGACGACTCGCAGCGGGTAGACCACCCTCCAAACCCCTCGTTCATCGCACCTTCTGACAAACCGTTTGCGCGTGCATCGCATGTGTGTCATGTGTCGTGTGTGTTGTGCCGTGTGTGCGGCCAAACAGGTGCCTGTAACGATCCAGCTGGTCACGGGCACCACAGTGACCGTCCACGTCGACCCCAAGCGAACGACCGTCCGACGACTCATGAAGCT
>LQHA01000478.1:0-10506 GCA_001567625.1 Acanthamoeba polyphaga | reverse complement strand
GGAGGTGAAGAAGACGAGAAGCTGAGAAGCTAAAGAGACGTGAAGATGTCTGAAAGGGAAAAGGTAATGTATTGAGGAGATCCTGAAACGGTACAAGTGTGAAGTCAGAGGAAATAAGAGGGAATAAAGAAAAGAAAGAATAAACATAAAGAAAGATAGAGAAAAAGAGAGAGAGAGAGAGACGAAGAGTATCCAACACTCCCCCTTGAGTCGAAAGAGATCGCACATTCGCTTCAGTTTCTAACGGAGAGATCGAGCTTGATCTTGTCGCGTTTGAGCTTGGGTCCGGCGATGTGCTTGGTGAGGAAGTCGGCGAGATTGTTGTTCGTAGGGATGTAGTCCACGGATATGTCCTTTCACTGGATGTGGTCGTGTACGAAAGCGTGTTTGATGGCGACGTGTTTCAGTCTCTTGGGCCAGGCAAAGACGGGCTTGTGCACGATCGTGATGGTGGATTGATTGTCGTTGAGAATCCGGATGGGCCGCTCGATCTGAAGGCCGAGCGTAGGCAGGATGCGTTGAAGGTAGAGCGCCTGGCGCGTGGCGTCGGTCACCGCGACGAGTTCTGCTTCGGCGGTCGAGAGGGCGACGGTCTTCTGAATTCGTGACCACCATGCAATGGGTCCACCGGCCCACACAGCGATGTTGCCGGAATACGATTTCATCGTGAGTGGGTCAGTGCCGTAGCTGGCGTCGCAGTGGATTACAGGGGTCTCGTTGTTGCTCCCGTCCCTCGTGTAGCGGATGGTCTGTTTGATGGTGCCGTGAAGATAACGTAGAACGTGTTGCGCGGCTTTGAAGTGGGTGTTGTCAAACGCACAGACGAATCGCGAAAGGTAGACGACGGCATGGAGTGCGTCAGGTTGGGTAGCCAGTGCGATGTAGAGGAGCGCACCGACAAGGCGGCGAAACTTGAGAGAGGCATGTGCCGGAGAGGTCCGTTCGACCACGCGCAGATCGGTGCCAGCGGGAAGCGGGCAGGAGAGCGGCTTGGCCCCGAGCAGGTCGAATTCGGTGGCAAGGTTGAGAATCTTTTGCTGTTGCGAGATATCGAGAGTCCCCGCAGATGCATTGTAGACGACGTCAATCCCAAGAATGGTTGACACAGACCCGAAGTCTTTGATGTGGAACCGCTGGCAGAGCTGCTTCTTGACGGCATCGACGTCGATGGGCGAACCGACGATCAGGAGATCGTCAACGTAGACGGATAGGATGACGAGCGGTCTGTCACTGGAGCTGGAGTGAACGAAGGTGCGGTGAAGCTCTGGGTCATAGGGTCCCTGGTCGCCATCACTGCTAGCACAGTGATTGTGCAAGGTGTAGAGGCACAGGTCCGCAGATGCTGCTGCAAAGCCGATCTGGACAAGGAAGGCATCAAGAGTGCGGTTCCACGCCAGAGGGGCCTGCTTGAGGCCGTAGAGCGCCTTCTTCAGGCGGTAGACGTGGTGCGGTCGATCGGGATCGACGAATCCTTCGGGCTGCGTCACGTAGATCTCCTCGTGGAGATCCGCCTGAAGAAATGCGTTGTTCACGTCCATCGAGTGGACGACGTGGCCGTTCATGACTGCATACGCCAGGAGTAGGCGAAGGTTCTCAAGTTGAAGTACTGGAGCGTACGTGTCATCAAAGTCGATCCTGGCCTTCTGTGAGAAGCCGCGTGCGACGAAGCGAGCTTTGAAGATCTCGAGGGCCTTCAGCTTGAGAACCCAGCGTGTGCTGATGGCCTGTCGACCGGCCAGCAGCTCCACCAGGTCGAAGATGTCGTTCATCACCAGCGCGTTGATCTCACTACGCATCGCCGCCAGCCACTGTTCTCTCATGTTGGAGGCCATGACTTCCCTGAAGGTTTGTGGAACAGTGGTGGTGTGCTGGGTGAGGTTCAGCGCGTGGTCCATTCACTGTAGTTGGAGCATTGTGTGGGCTGCATGTGTGGGCGCCTTGTGGGTGAGAGAGGAAAGCAGGTTCAGCCTTGCAGGTTGGCGCATGTTGTGGCTGGATTGGGTGACTGCCACGGTTTCGCCGCCGTGCTTTGCGCTTGTGGCGGCTGCCTGCTCGATCTGCTTGCTGCTGGTGGTGGTGGAGCCGCGTGCTGAGCCGATGATCTGCGTGCTTGTCAGGGTGCACTCTGGAGGCGTCGCCGTGGCCGGAGTAGTTGCCGCATGAGATGCAGGACCTGCTGGACTGACGTCCAAGGGCGCCGGCGGAGAGATACTGGCCGCAGCGCCTGAGGCCATCAGCGCGGGACAGTCGGGGCTTCCCAGGTCGGGCGCTGGCGGTTCATGGGTCGACGCTGTCTCTGTGGAGTCGGCGGGCATGTTGGCGATTGCATCACCGCCCAGGATTGGGGAAGACAGTGTAGCTGGCGTGTCGTCATTGTCGTCCGGCAGCAGAGGGACGTAGATGTGCGTGGGCGGTGGGCGGTCATCTGGAGGACGCGACGCGCAGCGTTCGTCGAAGACAACGTTGCGTGTGTCGACGACGCGGTGTTGGCCGACGATGTAGACCCGGTAGGTGGACCGCGAGTAGTCCACCACGCTCATGAAGTGCACAGGCACGGACTGCTCAGAGATCTTGTGCCACTCGTGTGCGTGCAGGCGCATCCGACCTGGAGCACCAAACACGCGAATGTGTCTGGAGGGCGGTGCGACGCCATTCCAAAGCAGATACGGGGATGCACTGTCCGGGTTGGCCCGAGTGGGCGTCAGGTTGATGACGTCGCATGCGTAGCGTGCAGCCTCAGCCCACCACTCGCTGGGGAGGCGAGCGTCGAAGAGCAGGCACCGAACGCGCGTCATAACCTCGCGGTTAAACCGCTCGACGACGCCGTTGTACTCGGACGTGTAGGGTGGTGTAGGCTCCCTTTTGGCGCCGATGTCGAGGATCCATGCGCCCACGAGTGCATCGAGCTCACGTGCGTTGTCAAGACGGACCTGGTGGATGCGCACCGCCGGAGGGAACGATGCAGCAATCGCCTGAAGAGCCGCACGGATGGCGCCGGAGGTCTTGTTGGGCAGCGGGCGAACGAAATGCATGCGCGAGTACGAATCGGTGACGGTGAGTAGGTAGGCGTGCCCACCGGCCAATCAGTGCCTCATTGGCCCAATCAGGTCGAGTGAGAGGAGATTGCTGGGGTAGGCGCCTCGCACAGAGTGGTTCGTGCGTGGTACCCTGCTGACACCACGCACAGTCTGCTTTCCAGCAAGGCAGACGTCACAGATTGGCGACAGCGAGGATGACAGAGCCGCGCGCTTCTCACGCTCACTGAGGTCGGCGGACTGCCGGACGAACTCGCGGCATCGCCGCTCACTGACGTGGCCAAGCTGACGGTGAATGAGATCGAGGCACAGCGGCGAGGCGGCCGCCACGAGCGCGTGTGGCATGGCGATGTCGGCTGGAGTGAAGGTGATGTTGAAATAGTAGAGGTTCCCACTCCGGTAGCTGAACAGGCGTAGTTTGTCGTCCAGGTAGAATAGGAATCCGCATCGCTGGTCGAACGCGACCCGGCATCCGGCATCCAGTAGCTGCTGAGGCGAGATCAGGGTGTGCGAAGCGCCGGGTACGTACGCGACATCACGCATCACGATGTTGCTGGCCTGGCTGTCGACAACGGTGGTGCCGCGCAGGGTGCCGTGCCCCAGACACTCGATGTGTCCGCCGTCGGTGCACACCAGCCTCGACGGGACTGCGAGAGGAATGAAGTCGTGGAGCAGGTCCCTTCGGTTGGTGGTGTGTTGCGTGGCACCGGTGTCGGCAATGGTAGGTAGATGGACGGGCGCGACCAGGGAGAAGACCGAGTAGTTCTGGAATGGTTTATTGGGTGTCGGCTCAGAGGGGAGAGCAGCACTGGCAGCGGACTCACTGACAATGGCGAAATCGCTCGGGCGGGCTGCAGCGGCGGTGGCGGTCATGGCGGCGAGAATGGACGACTGTGGTGTGTGTTGCGGGAGAGCAGACGCAGCTGCGATGGCAGCGGCGGTCATTGCAGCAAGGGCGGCAGTGTGCGCGGTCTGGGGAGTAGCTCGAGGCGCGGTGCCGGTGAGACCACGAGCGGCAGCCTTGCGACATTCCTCCAGCGAGTGACCGCTGGAGTTGTGCAGGGAGCACCAGTGGCCTCTGTCGCTGCCCCAGTTGTCACGACGTTGCTGGCGTGGCAAGCGAGGCCCAGTCGGGTGCCGCGGTGGCAGAGAGTTCGGCGGCATCTGCGCGTGCGCGCCGTACGGCGCTTGACGGTGTTGGAATGCCGCACGCCCGTGGTGCTGGCCTTGGCCGGCGTAGAGGATAGTGTCTGAGCTGGGGCTGGCATGATGGGAGGCCTCGACGCGGTCGAGCGCCTTGAGAATGGCCTCTGTGGCCGTGTCGTCAGCGAGTGCATTGAATTGAGCCCTCGAAAGCCGGGTTGATGCTTTTGAGGGCTGCTGCGAGAATGACGAGGCGGCTCTGTTCCGACATCTTGTGTCCTCCGGTCTCGACGGCGAGCACGTTGACGAGGGCCTGGATCCGTGCCCAGATGGAGCGCACGGTGTCGCCGGGACGAACCAGGTAGAAGTCGGGCCGTCTGAGGTCGCGCCGCGCGGCTTGGAGGGCGACGTCGTTGTTGCCATATTGATTATTGATCGCCGTCCAGAGAGCTAGAGGGCAGCCGTCGCTCATGCTGGATATGTCCTCGAGTAGCTCGGGGGCAATAGTACTGCAGATGAAGACAAAAGTTTTGCGACGTCCCTTACACAGCTCGCGGGCGGCCTTGAGGGCCGGCTCATCTCCGACGAAGGCGGCAATCTGCTTCTTCTTGACGTCTTCCGACTTTGCCTTCGCGGCCGACGACTTCTCGCCAGAAGTGGATTCTGACGCGATGGAAATTGTTGATGTGATGTTGAGAGCCTCGAACAGATGTGCTGTATGCTCAGCGTTGTAGTCATCCACCGCCTGGACGATCGCGGTGTAGTCGGTGGTGACATATTTCGAGCGTCCTTGTTCGTGGAGAGCGAGGCGTACGGTTCGATTCCACTCGGCGAAGGATGATTGGTCTTGAAGTGGTGTGACTTGAAGACCGTTGATGTTGGTGTTGGTGTTGTTACTCATGGTGTAATGATGAATGTACGCAGAGATGCGGTGATTGTTGTTGAGAGTGGCGCTAGATGTAGTGTGGGCCCATAACCTGTTGGAGGTGAAGAAGATGAGAAGCTGAGAAGCTAAAGAGATGTGAAGATGTCTGAAGGGAAAAGGTAATGTATTGAGGAGATCTGAAACGGTACAAGTGTGAAGTCAGAGGAAATAAGAGGGAATAAAGAAAAGAAAGATAAACATAAAGAAAGATAGAGAAAAAGAGAGAGAGAGAGAGATGAAGAGTATCCAACAAGTTCAATGGCTATGGCATCGCTCAAAAGTCAATGTGACGCCTGCCATGTTGGTGAATGTCGACCCATGGCCACCCATTGTGTGCTGGTTAATGGCGATCTCCTCGCCGTCGAGCACGTCGTAGTGTGTGGGCGGCGCGTTGAACACAGCGAGCAGCTCTGGCACGCTCTCAACTGTCCTGGGCTCGCCCACACGGAAACAGGCCGTACAGGATGCCCATGCTCACAGCCATGTTGTTGACCATCACCTCCTGCTGGTCCTTGCAGTACGCCATGAGGGAGAGACACGACACATGCGACATGACCTTGTGCACCATATCCAACAGGGAATAATGTAGTGCATTTCTTGCTGGGGAAAGGGCGCTCAGAGGAGCCATGAGAGGTCCTCCTGTACTGAAAGTGGCGATGGCAGGAGGGGCAAAGAAGCCACCAACTCGGGGTGAAGGACACCTTGCAGGAGCTCCTGGCCCTCCTGCCGCTGCAGGGGTCAGTCCAACACACTGGGCGATGAGTTGTCATTATCCACTGGCGGGAGTGCGCCATTGCACATGGACTACCAATCAACAGAAGGGGCAACAAGAGAGAACATGAGTGGCGGGGCGGCTGTCGATGCATACCCCAGTGGCTCCTCAGCAGATGAGGGCAAGACTGAGGTGAAGGGCGAGCCCAGCGGGGGAGGGTCATGGGATGTGAGGAAGAAGCCTGAGCATGTCTGGGTTGAGTCGTCGCATTGTAGGTTGATGTGGGGCGTGAGTTCCTGCGTGCAGTTGCTGCTGATGACGCAGTTGCTGCCTCTGCAGCTGGCCTCCTCTTCCACCAGGCATGAAAGGAGCGGAGAGGGGAAGGTGATGGTCGCATTGCGGCAGTTTGAAGTATGCTCCACCATCAAGTCAAAACAGGCCACAATCCACTTGATCTATGGGGTGTGGAAGCGTGTGTGGGGGTCAAACATGGAGCGCGACATCACTGTGTACAACGTGATTGGCGTGAGGGGAGGGGTATACTACCTGTCCACTTGGGCCATAGAAGAGTTGAAGCCAGGCCTTTAGACTGTGGACTCTGCCACTGGGTGTGCAGTTGGTCCAGCACTCATCAATGATGTCACTGACCACCAGTTCACCAGGAGGCTTGCTGGAAGAGCGACAAATCAGGCACTGCACACCCAGCCAAGCCACCCAGGTTAAACACAGTCCAGACAGGGGCTGGGGTTTGGCCCATCCCAGCTGTAGGCGCGGGTTGCAAGCAGGCTGGAGTGGCCAGTGGCTAAGTGCACCGTATTTGTCTCATCACAGCACACAGACGAAAATGGGCTGCTTGGGTGGCTGGAGAGTGAAGTGGAAGATGTTACCCTCACCAGCATGCGCACCCCCATTCTTCTTCCCTGCTGCACAAGGGGGTATTTGCTGTAGATGACTGTCATGATGAGCAAAAGGTAGGTTTTCTATTATGTACCAGGGCGTCCCCTCCTCTTGGGTGTGGCATCAATGCATTCATGGGCAAGCCCAACACAATGACGACATGGCCACTGTCTGCTCCCACCACTCATGTTGTGCGGATTTGGGGGGGGGGGTGCAATGGAGCAAATTGGCAGATTTAGCTGTACCCACCCATCACAGGCTGTGTGTACCAGCTGGCAATGCTGACAGGCCACATGTTGTGCCCCCTGCTGCTTCATCACAGTTTGTTTGTCCATGACAATGGAAAGTGCAGATACAAGAGCAGGCCACAGTTTCAGGGCTTGTGGCCAAAGTGGGAATTTCCCCACTCCAACAAAGGCAGCGTTTTGCTGGTGAGAGGAAGATGTGGACAACGTGCACACAGGATGCAGATGATATAATCAAAGGGTTTTTTGCCTGATCTCATGGATGGCCAGCCACATAAAAAAGCAGTCAGACGTTCTTAGAACGTCAGTGATTTTATGCATTCACTTAGATCATAGATCAGTCCACCATAATCTTGATTCATCTTGCTCAGTAGCGTCACCCCGTCCAAAAAACCCATCTTTCAATAAACAACTCACCAATCCCCAACACACTAACACCAATACAATAACTAAACAATTACTAATATCCAAGACAAGAGGGAAGAAGAGAGGAGAACGACTCCATCTTGTGAACACAGATCAAAACCAACCACCAATGGTTAGTCAAAATTGGCGGGAAAGAATTAATTCTAAAATAATAACACTAAAAAGGAAGGAGACACACATACCTCCCAAAGACGAAGGTAATAAGAGTACGAGGAAACAAGAAAAAACTGATTTGCTCTTTGCAAACAAGATGAGTCAAGAGAATGAGGGTGAGATCCTGAAGGAGTTGGGTATTAACAGTGAGGAGGAGGATCAGGACGTAATGATACTTGAAGGAGAGAAGCACAAAGATGGGGAAGGGGAGAAGGAGATGGGTGGAGAAAGTGAGAAGGAAGAAGGGGAGCTGAGTGAAGAAGAACAGTGGGAGAAACCTGAAAAGAAGAGAAAGGTGAAGAACAAGGGTAAGGGCCAAGAGAAGCACCAGCGTCAGACCAACCTGTTGCACCTCCCTGAAGCAAGCAAGAAGAAGGCGAGGGAGGAATCACTGGCTAGCCTACTCACAGCCCTCAACCCCCAGAAGGAAGGAACGACCTCAGGACTACACCCCCATCGCCAACTGAGAGGAACCTCAAGACAAGATCAGGGACCAACAACATAGAGGCAGAAGTGAGATGGAACCAGGCCAACCAGGCATCCACAAGAGAGGCAGCGAAGAGGAGACCAATGCTGAACCACAGATTCAACAACACCAACAAGAGACTGGACGAAGCAATAGAAGATGCAAAGAAAAAACAACTGATAACAAGCAGGGGCTGATCAATGGGGCGAAGCTAGGAGGAATCAATGCGAGGGTGCAGCAGGAGATCAAGAAGCACCTCAATGCAATCCTCCATGTAGTGTGTGTCTCCCATGTGGGAGAAGATAACTATGGCATGATCAAGAGGGAGGTGAATAAGCTAGTGCCCAGATTCAATGAGGCAGGCAAGAGCAAGCTCAAGGGCAGCAAGCAGGCACTCACCCTCATATTAGAATCGGTGACTGACACTCAAGTGGTCCACCAAGCCCAGTACATCGCCAACATTGGCCACATCATTGACATCTGCAAGCTGCTGAGGAAGGTCATCTCTGGCGAATATCAACCACTTGGCATCATCATCAACAGGAGCAGCCTCAACATGGCAGACATCCTGAAGGACTGTCTCCAGATGGAGATCATCCACAAGAGCATTCGCACCACCATCACTGGTGGCTTCATCATTGAGTTCTGGAACCTCAAACACCTGGACAAATGGCTCCAGGAGCCGCTTCACAAGGGTGACAAGATCTGGGAAAAGATTGAGTCCGTATTTGCCAGGCCACCCAACCTGAACAGGTACAAATACCCCCAATACAAACACAAGAACAACACTGACCTACTAACACATAAACAATACAGATGCAGGTGGGTGGGCGGCATCCTTAAAGGGTTTAACATGACCCTGGTCAGAGCAATCCTCAAGACCTACAGAGTTGAAGGGAAAGTCAGAATGATCCACAACATCAAAACCAACAACCCAAAGGGGTGCTGCCACGTCATGTGCACAATGATCACAGACACACTGAAGCTTAGCACCCTCAACCAGATCCTCACCTTTGATGGGAAAAGATTCTGCAAAGTTGATGTGGTGAACAAGCCGCATGTGGACAAAGTACCAGAGGAGGAACCCACCACCATGTCTTATAAAGGACTAAACATGGAGGCGCCAGAGGTGGCCAATAAACGCTTATTGAAGATAGTAACACTCAACCTGAATGGGGGGTGGGGATACAAAGTACCAGATATTAAAGAATGGTCAACTAAACACCAACCCAATGTGATAATGTTACAAGAACTACAATATCCAAAGGAGAAGAGTAAATTCATAAGCATCCCCAGGTTCATAACATTCACTAACTGCTTGTTGAGGAAGAAATTAGCAAAACACCTGTGCCAGGAGAACAAACAACAAGATGAAGGGGAAGAAGCACCATACTGGAAACAGCACAACCTCATACACCCTTTAACAAACACACAAATAAAAGCAAAGTGGGGCACAGCTATATTAGTAAAAACAGAACACCAAGGAACTATGCAAGACATCACACCAAACCAAGAATGGGCAAAGGGACGAGTAAGTGCAATCAAGCTCCACACAGCCCATAGACCAATAAACATAATCAACATATATGCACCAGCCAAAGATCTAACCATAAAAACAGACTTTTACCACAAATTACAAGACTGGACACAAGGGTTACAAGGAGAACAGCTACTGGGGGGGGATTGGAACATGACACTGAGACAAAAGGACCAAAAACGAGGGAAATTCAACAAAAATAAAAACATAGCACTAAAACAACTAGACAAAGAACTGAAGCTGAAAGATGTTTGGGATAAACTACACCACAGGGACACACCTGAGTACATGTGGTGAGGAAGTGGAGAGACACCCCAGGAAAAAAGACTGGATGGATTCAGAATGGACACCATTGAAGCACACATCTCCTGCACGATTCAACACAACCATGCAATAACCTCTGACCACTGCCCTGTCAAAACAATCAGGGAATGGAACCCTTTAGTTGTGTCGCAATATACAAAACAGCAAAGATGGAAGGTACCAATGATCATATCACTTGATGAAAGGAAAGAATTTAACAAGAATGTGCAGAGGGCGTTGATGGACTTTATATTAAGCCTCCTGCAAGAGGAACTGGATGAAGAGAGTGTTAGTAGATGCACAGAAGAGATAAACTGATTGCTAATAGAGGCGACAGACAAACTAATACAAGCTAGAGAGATGAACAAACCAGAACAACAGCAGAGAACCAGGTGTTCACAAAAAGGGGACAGTGTACCTTTTTCATAAGGACAAAAATGAGAAATTTGTACACCAGAACCATGAAAACAGGCCATTTTGGTCAACAATTATGTACATATTGCCACTACTCACATGGCATTCTTGCTTTTTTGTACAGCAGACCAGCTGATTGTTGACCAAGAATTTTTTTGATTTTCAAAAAGTGTCAAGGCCAGGATTAGCCCCTTGCACTTCTTCAGTTGTCTGTTTTGACACCTCATTTTGGCCAGTTTCTGTACAGGGA
>LQHA01000477.1:0-10521 GCA_001567625.1 Acanthamoeba polyphaga | reverse complement strand
TGTGTCGTGTGTGTGTGTGCGTGTGTGCGTGCGTTGAACAGGCGCGTGTCTGCGGAAGAATCTTTGCATTGTGACCGAGTCGTGTGTGTGTGTGCGTGTGTGCGTGCGTTGAACAGGCGCGTGTCTGCGGAAGAATCTTTGCATTGTGACCGAGTACGTGAAGCGCGGGAGCCTGCGCGACGTGCTCTCCGACGCGTCGATCGCGCTCGGTTGGTCCCAGAAGCTGCGGCTCCTGCTCTCCGCCGCGCTCGGCGTGCACTACCTCCACGCGCTCGAGCCCCACCCGATCCTCCACCGCCACCTCACCTCCTCCACCCTGCTCGTCATCGACGACGCCTGCACGGGCGTCAAGGTCTCCGGATTCGGCTTCGCCCGGATGAAGCTTGAGAGCCAGACCATGACCGGCCGCTGCGGCTCGCCGTGCTGGACTGCGCCCGAGGTACTCTTGAGCCAGGGCCGACACCGATCGGCGGGCGACGGCGACAACGGCGACGGGGAAGGCGACGAGCGGCGGTACCACCACTACGACGAGAAGGGCCGACGTGTACTCGGTTCGGGGTGGTGATGTGGGAGGTGCTGACGCGTCAGGCAGCCATTCGCCGGCCGGCCGTTCATCGAGGTCGCGCTGGACGTCACGCCGGGCGCCGCCCGCCGCTGCCGCCCCCCGTGGCGACAACAGCCACCACCAGGGTGACGATGAGGTGGTGCGCGGGTGCTTCCAGGAGCTGGTGGCGCGATGCTGGCACGCCGAACCGGAGCAGCGGCCCACCATGGAGCAGGTGGTCTGCACACTGGATCGGCTCTTGGCCAGCGTCCTCGACAACCCACTCGACCACGTCGTCTAGAAGGCCATCCACAACTTTGTACAATCCTTTTCCCTTTTATGGCCAACCTTTTTTGGCGCCAAGCGTTCCTGCCAGAAGGGACACGTGAGTTCTTTTTCAAACACAACCCGCAGCAGCAGCAGAAGAAGATGACCGAACCTGCCGAGCAGACGAGCATCTTGGTTCCCACCGAGGACCTGGGAGCTGTCCTCGAATCATTTAAGCTGCCGATCCTCCAGAAGATCTGCCTGTCTGAGAACCTGGACGCGGCCGGAGGAAGGAGGGAACTGACCGCGCGCATCCGCAAGAGAACTGAAGAGGCGCAACCCAAGTACCAACGACAGAAGAAGGTGCTCAAGCTCGCTCACAAGCTGGCTGCGGAAGTGGGTCCAGTTTCGTACGTGCAGTCTCGCAATTTGGATGAGATCTTACTTGGGCTTACCATCCATCTAAATCGCTCTGCAGCGAGCTCAAGGGTTGGCTTGCCGAGGAAATGGCAGGTCTTGGAAGGAAACTTGAGGCACACGTCGACAAGCGAATCGAAGGACTTGAAAAGAAGCTTGAAGCACACGCCGACAAGCGAATCGAAGGACTTGAAAAGAAGCTTGAAGCACACGCCGAAGCACAACACCAACGGATGGATGAACTACTCGACTACCTTTCGAAGCTGTGGAAACCTGAAGGTGATTTTTTTTTTTTGTTGATTTTCTTTCGTGTGCTGCAACTCACTCTTCACTTGCGCAGACATGCAAAAGCTCATGCGCAAGGCCCAGCAGGATGCAGCCGCCGTCGACGATGCGAACCGTGCTGCTGGGGGTACCCACCCTGAGGTGTAGAAACGACCTACGAACGACCAGATCGAGAGAACGTGTTCCACTCATTACGTAGTACGAGGAGTTTCCAGTGTAAATAGATCTCTCTTAGCACTTGTTGCACGTTCTCATGGCTGCCCACGGCGTTGTACACCAGCACTTGGTGGCGTAACGACCGGGGTGTACTGTTGCAATGCACCAAAGACACAGGACGTGAATAACCGATGGGCACGCACACCACGGCACACTACAAGTCTTTACCTGAACGTAGGTTTGCGGATAGCCGGGATAGGCCTGGGGAGGAGGGTACTGCGGATACTGCGCTCCATAAGCAGGTGCGCCGTAGCCACCACTCGCATAGCCCGCCCCGTAAGCTTGCCCATAACCGCCGCTGTTGTGTGCGTCGTCAGCAGCCAAAAAGAGTGAATGGGCGGCACTTGAAGAGCGGTGGCGTACTAGTAGTCGGGTGGCGGCGGCGAGGGAGCGTAGTAGACGGGTCCCGGAGAGGGAGGGTGCGGTGCGGCGTAGGGCGTGTGGTAGTGGTAGTGGTGAAGGGACGGAGGCGGAGACGGAGCTGGAGAGTAGTGGTGCGGATACGATGGCGGCGGTGCGTAGGGGTCGGCCGTCGGAAGGTGGTGCTGGTGTCCTCCGGGATAACCGGACGGCGGGACCCCGGCGGTGTGATCGTCCGACTTCTGCCTGGGGTTTCGTGCGAATCCCTGGTGCCCCGCTGGTGGCATGCGTTTGCGCTACACACACAACGACAGGAACAGAGAAACGCGTCAGGCAACCTGTAAACGGAGAGTGGGCGGGTTGTTTCTGGCACCTTGCCCATCATCGGCGACGAGTCGAACGGCATCGCCGGCCCCGCGTAGCTCGGTGGTGGTGGGTAATCTGGAAAAAAAGTTCAATAAATGAAAGAAAAAATAGCGTAAGATGAAAGGCAAAGCCGGAGCGGTACGGATGGGTGGCTGCCGCGTGTGTTGCTGGAGCTGCTGGGCCTTGAAGTGCTGGCGTCCTTGGAAGTGCTGCATCAGCTGGCTCTCGGAGTTGAGCCCGAGGTTACACAGCTCGCAACGGAAGGTGAGACCACCGCCGCCACCGGAAGCCGGCGTAGGGACGACGATGACGCCCGCGGGCGAAGGCGGGGGCAGCATGCCGCTACCGAGGGGCGACAGGGCGATCTCGAGCGGCGGCGTCATGAGCCCCGGCGATGGCAGCCCATCGCTGTCGTACGCGTACGGCGGCATGTCATCTGGCCGTATGTCAACGGTGTAATGATGATCACGCTTGCGTGGTTAGTTATTGGGGGAAAACATGTCTGGCCTGGACTGGGGAAGAAAACGCACCATCATGCGGTGATCGCGTTCTGTTAGAGGGCTGCAGCCCTCGCACACCTCCTCGCCCGTCCCTCATTCCTCCTCTGCATGAATAAGCCACACACGATACACGACACGACACACGCGCACGACATGGCCGTGAGTGGGAATGCAAAGAATGGAGGAGGGGCGGGGGGCGTGCCTGTTTGAATCCAGGCGCCGGCCGGCCGAACGGCCCGCCATGCCGCCTCCCCGGCCCGTTCGGTCGCCTCGCGTGCCGTGGCGGGGCGAGAAGCCGCCGTCTCGATCAGTCGGCGCGCCTCCCTTCCAGGGTCCCTTCTTCCCCTTTGCCTGCTTCGACGTGTCGTCCACCGGCTTCGCCAACGTCACCTGCAACGTTCGTCCTGTGGAGTTGACCGCGGACGTGGGGAGCGTGAGCGCGTGCGCGATGCTGCGTGCGTGCGTGCGTGTACCTTGCACTTCGAAGCCGTGCTTGCCGTCGATGGCCTTGAGCGCGTTTACCCGTTCTTCGTAATTGACAAACGCGAAGTCCTTTCGCCTCTGTCCGAGAGGCATGTCGCACGTGATGAGCGCCACTCCCCGGCGCGCAACAGAGCTAAGGGCGGTATGCGGGGAGGGGGGGGGGGTACCGCGGTGGGCAGGTTCTTGGAGAGGACTATTCGCTCGATCTTCCCGTACTCGCCAAAGAGCGTTGTGATGAGCTCGTTGTCCACCTCCAGCGGCAGGTTGGCCACGTAGATTGATTTGACCTGGCGACGCGCACCATCTCACCAGATTAGCAGGGCCGCGTGCGGTCGCGGGTCGGGGCGGGGCAAATGTGGGTGAACCTGAGACATGACGTCCTCGCCGGGCTCATTCAAGGGCTCGGCCCAGTCCACGCGGACCTTCTGACCGCTCAGCCGGAAGTCGGGGCGGGTCATCTTCCCGTGCGCTCTCGCCGCTTCATGATGACTCTTGAACTCAATGAACACAAACCCTCTGTTCCTCGTCGGGTTCATCGGGTCCTGTTGTTGTTGTTGTTGTTGTTGTTGTTAGCACATGTTGTGCTAGGGTGCGTGTGCGTGTGCGGTGGTGCGTGTGCGGGGGTGCGTGTGCGTGTGCGGTGGCTAAGCATACATGCTGGAAGATGATGTGGTCCACGCCCCGGATGCCTGCTTCCTTGAGGTGAGCTTTGAGCTGCTCGAGAGACCAGTCCTGGCTGATGTGGCCCACGAAGAGCGACTGGTTGTCCTGCGACACAAGCACCCCGACCGGACGACCCTGCACACACAGAGAGAGAGAGACAAAGTGGAGGCACCCGGTGAGCCGGGGCACGAAGCAGACCGGGAAGGCAGAGGGAAGACTACCATGATGAGGTAGCCGCTAAGCTGATCGGCGGCGAGTTCGGCGAAAGTGGGCTCCATGTAGCGCACAAAGGCGTAGCCCTTACTGGCACCCGTCTTCGGATCGCGCATCAAACGGAGCTGCAAATGACCACGCACCGTCAATACAATCATGACACCGCACACATGACACACACACGACACACCGCACACCACACGAGCTGGGGGAAGATCGTGCTTGCCTCGTAGATATCGCCGATCTTCGCAAAGACCTCCCTCACGTCGTCCTCGGTGGCGTCACGGTGCAAGCCGCCTACAAACACCTCCGACCCCTTGGGCGGTGGCGGGCCGCGTCCGTCGTCTTCTTCCTCTCCCTCCTCCTCCACCTCTTCATCTCCCTCGTCTTTCTCCGCTCTATCTTCCTCTTCTTCTTCTTCTCCCTCTCGCTTCGCCTCTGCGCTCGCTTTGTCTTCAGCAGTAGCAGCGACGCCGCTGGGCGAGGCCGCTGGTGATGGTGATGGCGATGGTGATGCTTCCTCCGTCTCGCCCTCCGCCTGCTGCTGCCCGTCTACTTCGCTGGCTGGGACGTTGCTCGTGCGGTTCTCGCTTCCGTCTACGCGTTCATCTGCATCGTTCGGTTCAATCTTTCCAAGAGTTTGCTCGGCACGGTGGTTGGCAGGGGATGTAGTGGGTGAGGCGGGTGGCGCGGCCCCATCGAGGCGAGGCTCTCGCGGCTCAGCTTCGTGTGGCACCTCGTTGCCCGTTTCATCTCGTTGTCTAGATTCATCCTCAGCGCCAGAGCTCGTACCTCCCTGCGCCATCTCCTCTTCTTCGTTTGCGCTTGGCAACGTGGCGGCTTGCACCGTGGCTGTCGTTGCTGTGGCCTGCCGGCTGCCTTGTTCGCCACCCGCAGTCGTCTCGGTAGTCGATCGTAAAACTTCGCTCTTCTGCGGCCCACCCTTACTTACATCGATCGGGTAATCCTGCGCGTGGTGCTCTTCGGGCGATGGCACCGACGAGGAGGTTCCTCCAACCTCCACCTCGACCCCCTCGTGCCCCCCATCTTCCATCTTTTCTACCTTTTTGTTTTTCAGATCATTTCTTTTCTATTTGTTTTCCGGAAGAATTCTTTTTTTACAATAAATTAATTAGACAAAATGCAAGGTGGGCAAGACCTATGGCCGCCGTTGGTGGATGAAGAGACGCATGCTCGTGGCGGCTGTGCTGCTGGCCTTGCGCCGTCGCGTGGAGTGCAGGCTGTGTCGCCAGTCCTCGACTGCGTACGTGAGGCCAACAGAGTCCTGCAGTCGTAGAGTGTCTCCGTCGGTGTCGGTGTACCACAGCTCCGGCTCGACCCCTCGCTTAGCGAAGCTGTAGATGGACTCCAGCTGGCGCGCCACGGCCGCGAAGTCCGGTTCGTGCTCGTTGATTCGGACCATAGACACGTCGGCGGTCTCCAGCGCAGTGATCGCCGAACACACCTCCGTCCTGGGCTCGGCGGTCTCGGTGTCCTCTGATGAGGCCGCAGTAGTAGTTGTGGCTGACGGCACTTCGCCCGACTTCAGCTCGCACTTGATGGCCAGCTCGCCGAACACGGCCTGGTAGGCCAGCGACGTGTTGGAAGGAATGGGGCCGACTACTCTGACGTTCGTGAAGGGCGGCGCCGAGTGTGAGCGGGCGTTTTTCACGGAGCCCCACGATGGCCTGGTGGGAACCGATGTCATGGAGGCGTGGCGACCGACCGAAAGAGGGTCCGGGAGGGCCGAGGAGCTGGACTGGGAGCTGAACATGCGGAGAGAAGATCGGCGAGATTGGCTGGGACTTGTTGGGCTGGCAGGCGGGTTGGGCGCCAGAAGGAGCCGCGAGGAAACAGTCCTAAAGGAAGGCGTAAGCTTCTTTGTGAAGAGAGTGGACTCTTCCTCGCTGTCGCCGCTGCTGCTCATGCTCAGCGTGTCCGACTCGTCGCTGTGGCGGCGCACCACGTCCCTGTTCCGGTCGGAGAAGGTGATAGCGCTGCCTGACCGTCGAGAGCTTGGTGGCTTGGGTGCCGGTGTTGAGGGGGCAGCCGGTAGAGTGCAGAGAGCAGGTGGGGCTGAGTCCATGGATTGGCTGCGCTCCCTGGTGATGCCTCGGTGCTGCAGCCGACCCAGCAGCTTATCGAAGCCTCTCGCTGACGGCGCGCTTGGAGTGTCGACCGCAGAGCCTACCGAAGCGCTCGTGCGCCTGGTCACCCTGGGAGGGCTGGCCGCGACTACAGGAATGGCCTCAAATGAGTTGGCAGTACAGGGTGCCTGATCTGTCCGCTTCGGCAAGGGAGCAGCGGACGAGCTGGGGGTGAGCTCCGAACTGCGGCGTGCAAGCGTTCTCTCACGGGTAGAGAGGCTGAGGTTGCCGCTTTTGCGGCGTCTGCCGAGAGGTACCATGCGCGGATGAGGTGGGAAGACAGTTGAGCGGTGAGGTTAGCTGCGTGCTCAGTGGGGAAGAAGACGGAATGAATCAACAGAACGGCTCAGCTGTTTTTACCACCTCCGCAGGCGAGCACTACTCCGCAGTTACGCAGCATCTAAGTGCAGTGCTTTGGCCAATGAACTTCTTGAAGATGAGAATGCTGCATCACCTTCTAGAACTAAAAACGGGTGCCTTGCCTTTATTCAGACAGTTCTAAGGTGTTCCGAGAGGGCACGTTTCATCTGAATCCTAGAACAGGCAGTTGCTACTGTTCGTTGGCTTGCCGATGATGAACTGCAAGTTCACCCCTCGGTGATTGTCCTTACCAGCTTTCATCTTCCCGTCACCACTTGCCCTTTCCAGCGTCTGTCGCACACCGCTCTCAGGACAGCCTCATCCCTCTTCCACTCGTTATAGTTAGTGGTTATGTCGCGTTCGCACATCACGTCGATTGCCCTTGACCACAACTTGCACGCGGTCCCTTCTCCACCTCCTGCGCTGTTCTTCAAAGGAGAGTTTTTTGCCCCTTTTTTTGGTAATAGTTCCAACACATAAATAAATATATCAATAAATAAATAAAAGTGAATAGTTCAAACATGCAAGGCGGAGCGGAGGGAGGAGCGCGGTTGGGGCCTGCCCTTGCGTCTACGGTGCAGGGACTAGCGGCACTCAAGGAGGCATGGGGCGAGACGAGCCGCAAGGGAGAAAATCGGCTGACCAGATTAATCAATGCCAAGATGGAGATGCTGTGCGCGCGCCGGTCCTCTTCAGCGTGTGCGTACGCCGTTGGCAGTGTATTAACATGTCCTTCCTTGCGCTTAGATACGTAGACGCCCCTCACTGGGGCTGCTTGCGTCACAACGCCGAGGTATGTCTTCTTTGCTGATCACTTGCAGATGGCGCGTTGAGTAATGGGGCGTGTGCGTGCGAGGAGATCATCGAGCGCGTTGAGGGGAAGCTGCACGAGCAGTGCCGACACTACGTCAAGCTGCTTCGCGAAACATGCCACGAACTGGTGCGTCTGGGCACTACAACATGCACCAGCTGTCGAATGGGCTCAACCCTCACCCTCTTGTCCTTGTTGGGCTGCGAATCGTGTGTTGCGCCATGTCGCCCCAGACACTGACGCACGGCAAGATGGAGCAAGCGCTGCTCCCTCTTCGCACAACTCTGCGAGTCGCCGCGGCTAAAGGAGGTACCGACACCCTTGCTCTCTTCCCACGTCCACTGGCAACGTCTCAGCGCTCCTTCTTTCTCCCGTGGGGTGCCTAATCAAGACGAGATTATGGGCCAAGCGCCCGTCAGCAACACTCTCACCCTCGCTCAGGCTGGTAGGCTCCTCAACCATCCTCCTATGGTGAGTCGCTCACCTTCATGCGCACCTCTTTGTCGCTCTGGGCCGCCCAGTCTCGCTGGCTGAGGAGCTCGTGGAGATGTACGCGAAGGATCTGCGCCTCAAGCGGCTCATTGTGGATGACGTGGTGGCCCAAGCCAACCGGGACGTGCTCATTGTCTACCTCACGTCCTGGGAAATGATGCCCTACGTGGACAAGCGGCGGCAGAGCGAGCTGTTCGACCTGCTCACCCCACCAGCGCCTCTCTTCCATCCCAACTCCTCGCCCTCTCCGACCGCCACACCACCGCGATCGTCTTCCTCGTACTATGAAGACGACGATCCCTACGCCTGAGTGCGCTGAATAAAAAAAGAAAAAGAAAAAGAAAAAGAAAATATTGATCACACCCGCAACATCAATGAGTGCACAAGTGTCTGCAACTCTCTCGTCGCCTGCTGCAGCCTTCCTCCGCCCGGACCAGTTCTTTCCCCCTTCCGCAATGCTGCAATCTTTCATACAGACCGCGGCAGAGGCCGGGATGCAGACCACCATCAGCGGACCGGTCTTCCCCTTTTCGCTCTCGTTCTGGCGGCGACCGTGGGCCATCTCCCTTGCATCACTGGGGGCGTGTGTGGGGCTTGCCTGGGGTCCCATCTTCCTCTACCGTCGCAAATTCATGCGCAGATTGGGCCAGCACGCTTGGGATGAGATCGAACCGCGATCCAACATCTACAGGTGACTTCAGCTCTGCCCGCACCCTTCCGTGCCTTCTCCAAGATTGTCACTAACTGGCAGTCGACACCACAGGGCAGAGGATGAAGAGCACAAGGAGACAGTCTTGTCGTACATGCGGTAAGTGCACACCCCGACAGCTGCATTGTCATTGCGGCTTACGACATAGCGTGTCTACGATTCAAAGGCGATGCCTTGCTGCGCATGCCAGTGGGGTGGAGTCCTTCCCCGTCTATGCATCAGCCATCCTGCTCGCCATCATCACACGGGTATCATCCTCTCACCATTCGTGTCGCGCATCCCTCACTCACTTCACTTTCCTCAAAGGTGGAGGCGCGAGTGGTCGACAGGCTAGCACTGGCCTATGTGGTTCTACGCTTGCTCTACACCATCTTCTACATCTATGGTAGGCATCCCTACACGCTCATCACCGCATGTGCCACTCTTTCACGTGCACTCACACTTTCGCCAGGCTCCAACATCGTGTTGGCCAAGCTGCGAACGTTCGCGTGGACGGGGAGCTGGATCGTCACATTCGCGCTTTATTGGAAGAGCCTGCGAAGAGTTCACCTCCTTGAATAGTGCCTTTTACTTGTGCAAGCCAGCCTCTTTGCTCCCTCCTGTACAGCCGACTTCTTGCGCCGCCGTGCGTGGGGGTACATAAAAATTACAAAATAAAAGAAAAAGAAAAGGAGCCATTTTCTCGCCCTCTTTTCCGTGCGGGCCTTCGATTGTCTCTGTCCTCTCATCTCGCATCTCACACAATGGCCGCCCCTCCCATGCAGGCTCCCATTCTTGTGCTCAGTGCGTACCCCAATTTCGTCCCAGTGGGATTGATATCACCCTCTAGCTCATTGCCTCCCGTGCTGCCTTCATCGATGCATGGCCAGCCGCAAAATTTCCTGATCTGCATCTGTTTATCTTATCATTTGCAAAGCATTTGCACACGATCATCGCGGCATACATGTACTTACGCTTATTACCATTTGTGTAGCCGATAACACGAAGCGCGAGAGCGGTCGTAAGGCGCAGAGGAACAACATTGCCGCTGCCAAGGCCGTCTGCAGCGTCGTGCGCACGGCCCTTGGCCCCCGCGCCATGCTCAAGATGATTCTCGACTCAATGGGCGGCATCGTTCTCACCAACGACGGCAATGCCATCCTCCGCGAGCTCGAGGTCAGCCACCGGCCGGCAAGAGCATGATCGAGCTCAGCAAGACCCAGGATGAGGAGGTCGGCGATGGCACCACCTCCGTCATCATTCTCGTACGCTAGCCTACCGATTTCTTTGTGATTTCTTTCGATGGGGGATTCTTCTCGATGCTCCATCTCGCGTTAAAATTGTAATTTTGATATGATTTCTATCTTCAGCCGGCGAGATGCTCACCGTTGCAGAGCCCTACCTTGAGAAGAACATGCACCCTACGGTCATCATCCGTGGCTTCTTCAAGGCCAGGGACGACGCCATCGAGGCCCTCGACAAGCTCGCCATCAAGGTTGACATTTCCAAGCGCGAAGAGCTTTTGAGCATTATCAGGAGCTGCCTCTCCACCAAATTCGTGAGCCGCTGGATGGATCTGATGTGCGACCTTGCCCTCGATTCCGTCTCCGCTGTTGTCCACCAAGATGGCAACCGCAAGGAGATCGACATCAAGCGCTACGTCAAGATTGAGAAGGTGTCCACTTATTGCCACCCAAGCTTTTTTTTTT
>LQHA01000476.1:0-10524 GCA_001567625.1 Acanthamoeba polyphaga | reverse complement strand
TGTGCTTGAGGTTGGTGGGACTGCTCGCCCTCCTCTCTCTCTCTCTCTTCTAAATGCTGTATTCTGGTTTAATCCAGCCTGAGCAGAGGGGGCCACCTTGAGCAAGGATCCACTTGCCGCAACACATCAGCGATCTCTCCTCATCAGGTCGATGAACCGGGCGATGAGGTGGTCAACCAGCGGCGTGGCGCTCTCGCTGACCAGATAGCGCAGCGCGTGGAGGAGGTGCAGCACTTCGCCGTAGTCAGGGTGCTCCTCTTGACCCCGGCGACTGGTCGCCTCTCTGGCTGGACCGCAGCGCCTGTAGGAGGCGTCGGCGTCCGTACCAGAGGCTGTTCTTTGTGCCTCGTGGATGCGGGCTCCCCCAGGGGGGACCTCCGGCCTCCAAGGAATTGGAAGTGCGGATGGGGGCACAGGCCCAGTGGCGGCACGGATCCCCTTGCCCTCTTCTTCCTCCTCCTCCTCCTCCTCTGACTCGTAGGTGTGGTGCCTTTGCTGGGAATGCTGAATGGTGTTGTGGTTGGTGGCGACGGCGGCGGAGGAAGGCATCGTGTGACCACCTGTAGTGTTCCGCTTGGCGGTGGACCTACCGGCCAGCACGACTGCAGGCTCCTGCGGATTGGAAGCGATCTGTTAGACTACAGCAAGTGTACGCAGAAACAGTGACCGCAAATGGGAATTGAAGAGGTGGGCGAGTAGCCACGTACTTGCTCCTTCCCCTTCTCCTTCCGTTCTGCTCCATCCAGCGGGACGCTGTGGGCTTCACTCGGTTGCAGGTGGCGGCTGGGACGACGCTGGTTGGCTTCTGGGGCTTCACCACTTGGCTGCTCCGCGTCTGGGGCTCCTTGAAAGAGGTTCGGCCAGGCCACGCCGTTGATGTAGAGGCTGCCGTAGTGACGGCTGCTGGGACTGCTGTCGAGGCGGGCGCAGTGCCGCACAAAGTGGCTCGCTGAGGAGAAGACCAACACGGCTGCACCCCATGAGTCGGTGGCTCCAACGCCCTGTCGTGGGTGAGGATGGGGGTGACCGTAGCAGATGATGTTGCCATGTCGGTCCAGCGTAGCCTCATACACCGCACCGCCACCGGCGTGGTCCACGTAGCAAATGCGATCTCCGGGAGTGAGCCTGCCCTGGTCCATGAGTTGATGCAACCGGCTATTCATCACGGTAATGGGAAGGGGAGGCAGCAGCGGTGGCGGGGAGTGTGGTATGGTGGTGGGTGGCCTGTTTGCCTTTGATACCAAGGGTCCACCTTTTCGTTGGCTCACCAGACCAAGTGCACCAAGCGGCACTGCTCCAGGACCATTGTCTGCAGGCCCCGTTGGCGAGGACTCGTGTCCTGAGGATCTTTTTCCCTGCTCTCACTCGGGTAAGGGAAGATCATTCCAGTTTCTCACGTTGACATGGGAGCCCAAGGACCAAGCAACAACGTCGACCCTGGAACCGCCAACTGCGTTGATGTATCAGCAGCAGGCAGGGAGGAGTCTCGCTCCTATCGCCGGCTGGATGGGGTACCCGGCAGGCCAACGACCGAGATCGATTCCTTTATGGTCGGTGCGTGGGTTACGCAGTCATCACCTGATTGATCTCCTGCGGCTCACTCTCAGTATCCTCTGTGTGCTCTCTCTCCCCTCTCTTCTTCTCATTCACCCGCCCAAGCAATCGATAGCACTATGCACATCAATCGACGCTGCGCTGGCCCACCTGTCGTCGTCAGACTTTACTGGCGAGCCAGGCCACGGTTTAAACGAGACCGGACTCAAGTTGGTAGTCGTCCACTTTCTCCTCGCCCACCCTGGTAGACCAAGCCTCTTTACGCTGCTACCCTGTCCTCCTTGGCCTCCAGGTCACATCTCTCACCTCTGTGGCGTGGCTCGCCTATCCACTTCCCAGATCACGTCACCAACATCATCTCGGAGATGCCTGTCGCGGTGCAGCCCCCCGAATAGCGGTGGCGGCCGCCACGGCTACCCCGACCTGTGCTTTACGTGGCGCCAGAGGGTCACCGTTGTGGTCGAGTTAAAGTATCTCCGAGGTGGCTTCTGGCACGGCTGTCGGGCAGGCTACGTGGCGGGCGAGACTTTGTCAGCAAGCCGCCAACGGCTCCAGCGACACGCCGAGCGGTTCCGCCGTCTATTTTCCTCTGCCACCTCTGTTCCTGCTCGCACGGCCCAGATCCGGTCACTGCTGCAGCAGCAGTGGGCGCAGAGGGCAGGGCCAGGCCAGCCGGCGACCAGCGTCGCTGTGGGCCAGGTGGTGCATCAGGCGCGCCAACAAGTGCAGAGGTACAAGCGGCTGTTGCTAGCAATGCCACGGCCCCCTCCAGACCGCGTCCCCTGCCATGCGTACGTCTTGGTTGGCCTGTTTAATGTGTGCCGGCTGTGGCCTGCATAATGCACGGTCTGCCACACCAGGGCCTCCGGACCCCCCACACTCAGCAACACCAACCGTTGCCTGCCAACAAACAGAGGGCTCCTAACGGAGTTTATCTGACCATATAAGCTCGGGGATGTAGACGATTTTCAATTAAAGGGGCACGCACTACAGGGTCTTTCCCCTTTGAGAGTGCGAGGACTGTAACCCTTACGAACACAGCCAGAATCACTCCCGCTTCGGTTGCTTTCTGAATAAGCAGCAGTACGAAAATTGTACGTTGTTGGTGCAGAAAAAGCCGCCACGAAGAACTCTGGCGCGAGTGCGAATGCGACTTAGTCGCAGTCGGACTCGGGTTCGCCCTGGCGCTACTCGACAGCCGGTTTTCGCCGCAGCGCAGGAGCTGATGTCGACAATGAAGATGGTCCAAGGCGGCTCTGGTGACGACACGCACGATTAGTGGCACTCTGCTGGGTTGGGTTCTCGTCCCCATGCGGGGAGCATCCTCTGCAATGGCCAAACTGCGGCGTGCGGCACAGCGTGTGGTGCTCGACCAGGCGATCGTGGCTCCCGTCTTCGCCAGCGGCTCCAAGAACGGTGATGGCCAGTGAGCCTGTTGATTGCTAAGCACAGCGGCAGAGTTCGCTGCGCAAGTCTCCTCCATCTGGCCAGGCCTGATGCAAAGGGAGCATCAACCGGCCCATGACAGAGTCACTCTCACACGTCTCCCTGCAACGCCGCAGCACACCTCAAGTCGTCTTCACGGTCTGGAGGAGAGGCAGGACCAACTCTTGCACCTTCACTCACAGTGACCATACCGCCAGTGTCGGCAACAGGTAACAGGCCTGCCGCGGCCGGTTCTGCACCTCCAGCGCAGACCTGAATGGTGACAATAACTGTTGTTTGTTTGTTGCACCTACAACCACACAGCCATGTCCCTCATGCTCCGGCTCTCTGTGAATGCAACGGCCATTAAGAGACAACATGCGGTGCTGCATCAGGTGCTCTGTGCCTGCTGGTGGACAAAGTAGGGACCTACCGACCACGTCTGAGTATAAAGCGTTGACTTGGCGGGCAGCCCCCTTCCTCCTGTGCGGAAAAATCAACCAATGCGACAAAACCAGCGACCAGAAGGCCCACACAGGGCGGCGACTAAGGCAGGGGAAGACCAAGGAGAAGAAGTCCTTGAGGAAGGCACGGAGGAGCAAGGGGAGTAGGAAGGGGGACTCATTGGTCAGTCGACTACTTTTTTGTTCTTTTGTCGCGTGGCAGACTTTCTGGCCCTCAAGCAGCCCTCCCGATCCAGCAAGACAGGATGAAGAGCAAGGGGAAGGCCTTGCATTTGGCCGCTGGCCTCGTCTCGTTGGTTGATTTTTCCAGCAGGTTTTATTTTTCCTTCTTTTATTTGTCGCACGTGCCTCCACTCTGGGCGTTTGAAGCAAAAGATGGAGAGCAAGGGGAAGGGCTTTCGTCTCCTTGGTTGTGCCCTCGTGCGCGGGCCAGAGGAAAGATAAAAAGCTCGAAAAAATCGACCAATGCGGTGAGACTAGCGGCCAAAGGCCCCAAGGCCTTCCCCTTCCCCCTTGCTCTTGCCTCTGCTCCCGTCCCTTGCCCTTCACTGTGCAGGAGGAGCCGCCCCAACTCAAATAAAAGCCCATAAAATAACTGACTGCAAAAACCAACCAATGGGGCAAGGCTAGCGCCCAGAACCAAAGCCTTCTTCCCCTTGCTCATCCTGCCCCTTTCGTCCTCTTCATCCCTTTCCCCTTGCCTATGGCCTCCTCTTGGTTGTTCGCTTTTGCCCCACTCATTCAGGATCCTCTGTGCATAACAAGTATCTCAGTCTGTGCACTTTGCCACTTGTGTATCAGTTGGTAGATGCGCCAAGGTAGACGCAGAATGGCCATGCTTTTCTTGAACACCAAGGGCAGGGCAGCGAGGCGAGCTGGTCGCGAGGTGGGCCTTTTGCCTGGTGGGCTGCTGCTCCGTGCAGGGATCTTGGCACATGGCGATACAGCAGGGGGTATAGCGAAGGAACCGTGCGCGGACAACGGTGATGTCCATGGCCGCGTTGTCATGTGGCGATGGCCTGTACGCAGCCTATCGGAGCTAGTCCAGCTCGTCCCCCTCTCTATTTTCCGCCTCCTGGCGAGATCGTGATCGGGTCCGCCGCCATAACCGTTTCAATCAGGCAGCGCCGATATCAAGGGAAACATCCAGCGGCTCTTTTGCCACCACTCTTGTATCCCCCCCGCAGGCTGAAGGGCAAAGAAAGGGGTGCTGCTCACATACGGAGGTACAGGCGCCGATGGAAGAAGCGCCTCCCAGACCGCCAAACCTTTGCCACCACTCCATCAGGAGACGGGCCTGAAAAAGTTGCATGCCATGGAGACCAGATAGGAATAGTGAAGGGACTGCATTGAGGTCCCCAGTTCCATATGCATTCTCCCCAACAGTGATGTTCCTTATGGAGCCAGGCAGGGAGATGACTGCTCGCTGGTGTTGCTGCAGCACGCAATCCCACGTCCACTCCCTCCAGTAGGGTGGGCCAAAGAATGTTTATGACTGCTCACTGGTGTTGCTGCAGCACGCAAGGACTTCCTCCTCAGCCAGGTACCGCCCATTGGCTTGAATTGGAAAGGCCACTTGGTGGAACACCCAGACCTTCCCTCCTTTGGTTGATCTTATTGCCCAGTGCTTCGCATGGAGGTTCCACTTTGGCGCACGGCGTCCCAACGGGCCTCGGCTCACCATTAGCGCCCCCATTGGGGCTTGCGCATTCTTCGCTCTTCTCTTGTGTGCAGGTGTGGGCGTTGAAGAATCTGTCCACTTGGTGCTGCTGGGCTGATTTCGCTGAGATGGCGAGCGGGTGGCATGTCAAAGAAGGCGACAAGGAGGTGGGTCCTGAACCTCCCACCGCTCTCACCTCATGGCTCAAAATGAAAGAGAGCAAGCACTTCTCCAGTCGATGTGTGGGTGATGTTGGAGAGGCTGCCACTGCTGTTGCTGCTGGAAGGCCGTGTGTAGCAGGAGTGGCTGAAGAAGGGAGACAAAGGAGGCAAAGGCTGTGAAGTGGGTTCCTTGGGGCCAAGGTGCGCATCCTGCTGCTGGTGCTGTTGCTGCTGAACTTGGCTGGAGATGTGTTTCTCTCTGGCTGCAGCACTGGGACTTGCATGTGCTGCTTGGCATACTTTGGGGGAGTGTGGCCTGAGGACAACTGGACTACCCTGGGGTTTCTGTGCCTGAAGTTTGAGCCAGGTGACACTGTCACTCCAGGCTGTGTGCTCCTTTGGGAGCTTTCACCTCTGCTCCATTGAGACCAAGGTCCCTCTGACCAAGATCCAACACACCACCACCCTACTACCTGTCCACGAGTTTCCTGAAGCACTGGAAGGCAGTTTATATCATCTTTGGTAAAACCACCTCTTCCTACCACCATTTCGGCTCACCTTGAATAACAATGATGTGAGCACCCATCCACCACCATCACTCTTGTAGTAAATATTTGAAGTGCTGCCATGGGCTTACCACCCTATCAGTGCTTATCCATCAATTGGAAAGCACAGTGGCAAGTGCGCAGCAGGCATCACACCCCTAGAGCAGTGCTGCAGTGATTGCCATTGCACAGTTCACCTGGCTGTGGAGCATGATCCTTGGTTCCACACCCCAACACCAAGAAGACTTTTCGGATTTTATTTCTTTTTGATTTCCACAAGTTGGTGGGGGGGGGGAAGAACAGGACGCCACAAGAAGCACCCCACGTGAGGAGGATGGTAACCCATCTCCTAACTAAAAAGCCCCAAAATTCACCATGTAATTCAATAAAGCTGGGGTTCTCTGGTGGCCGACTTTGCGTGAGATAAAAACCAGGGAGAGGAACCACTGCTTGTGCACGGGACATCGACCCGCAAATTTGTTTATTCTTTGTACAATCTGTACGCCAGAATTGTATGTGCGGCGTCCTTTCAAACAAAACAAAAAAGAAGAGAGAGAGAGGAGGAAAGGAATTGAGCAAAGACTCACGCGGTTGTCCGCACAGGACCTGGAGAAGATGGGAAGATGAAATCGCGCGAGTTAGAGAGGGATCCGAAGTCTTCGCGGCCCAGCAGAAAGGAAGTCAG
Source organism: Acanthamoeba polyphaga (assembly GCA_001567625.1). NCBI lineage: Eukaryota > Discosea > Longamoebia > Acanthamoebidae > Acanthamoeba > Acanthamoeba polyphaga. The sequence continues at coordinate 4,030 of LQHA01000476.1, read as the reverse complement.
CCGCCAAGCGAATACGCGCGAAGGTTCATGCGGTCGAGAGTTACTTTCGGTTGTCAGTCCCATCTGCTGGAACAGTTCGGCTGCCGCCGTGTCGAGCCTTGTGCCCCAAAACTCGGGATAGGAGCGAGGACCGTTGGCGAAGAGGTCGGGCGGCAGGGGCAGGCGGCCAAGGCACTTCCAGGAGGCGAGCTGACCCAAGGGCCAACGCCCCTTGAGAGGCCTGAAGTCGAAGAAGATTGCGCCGGTGCTGGAGTCGATGTCGATGGTGAGCTCCTTGCCCACAAGCAACGAATCGTCCGATTCGCCCGACACGTCCACGACGACGCTGTAGTGCCGCCTTGGTGGGTGGGCAGAGGGAGAGGGCGCGGCGGGGTGGTATGATATGACAAACACGCGGCCTGCCCTCTCGCGATCGGTTAGACGGAAGGGGTCCTTGACAAACTTGATGTCTGCGAACTGAACATCCCCACTTCCGCCACTGCGCCAGAAAAGAGGCGAGGGCGCGGAAGATCAAGGGGAAGAAGAAGAAGGCCTTGCGTCTAGATGCGGCCTCGTCCCATTGGTCGATTTTTTTCCCCACAAGCGGGGTTTTTGTTTGTATTCCTCGGCCACATCGAATCCTCAGTTTTGCCGACAAAAAAAAACTTTTTTTTGTCGGCACAGCCTTTTCGACCGAGACCTGCGCGTTTTTGTCCCAAAGAAAAGCCAAAAACGAGGATTCGATTCGGCAGAGGTATATGAAGTACATCCGGGATGGAAGAACGGGGTTGTGGGGCACCGAGTGAGATCTTTCCAGCTCGTTGCAAAAAGCCTGTAAGGGCGAAGGAGATGCCATCTCCTTCACTAGCAAAGAGAGCCTGCTGCCATTGTGTAATCGGCTCTGTTTGTTTGACTTTTCCTTTGACTTTTCCTTTCTCCGCAAGTTCGGCGCGAAGATCTGGGGTATGGTGCTGGATAGGCGAGGTGTTAGTTCCCCTATACCCCCCTCGTGGGGCCACACGGCCCGGGTGCTTTCAAGGGAGGAACATCTCACCTCATAAGCCTCAAGGAAGTGGTCAAGGTCTCTTTCCCAGAGGGCTTCACTTGAGGTGGCTGCCAGCACGCTGTGTTGATCTGCCTTTTTCTGCCTCTGTCGCCGCAGTTCCTCGACCTAAAGGTGAGCAGAGAGTGCCCTCTTGTCATGGCCTGCTCACTACATCAGCGCAATGGATGCTGGGCGAAGCTCAGCCCAGTCCGCGGCCCACAGCGATGACCATGTGGAGCGCGAGTCAACCGGTTCACAGCGCGGCGCTTGATGATGGGTGTAGCTGCTGCAAACTCTCGAAAGGCTGCCGAGATGTTGCTGACGGTGGGGCGCCGTTCCATCGACGAGGATGGTCGGCAGGAGGAAACCCAAGTCGTCAAAGGTGTCCTTCATGATTTCCATGTCGCGTGCACGCCGGGCAGGCTACGAAACACGTCGGTGGCCTCTGATTCAACCACGCCCACGGCTATCAATTGAGCGCTGCGTGCGGGGGGGGGGGCGGTTTGAAAGTTAAAAGACACGCGGCCCACAAACAACAGGAACAGAGCGAGCGGGGGAGGAACCTGTGCGCCATGGTGCTGATGACGACGACGACAAAGACAATTTTGTTGGGCGCTCAACAAAGGTGGCACTGTTTTCGCGCCATTTCGAGGCTTGGGCCAGGAAGAAAAGAGAAATGAAATACTATTGTCGCTCGATCAATGTTCATTTATTGCCGGCTCCGCCACCACGCCCTCGTCTTGAGTTTTTTTCCTTTCCTGAGCGGCAAGAAGGTCCCTTACCGGCAAGACTTCTCCAGAAGAAGGGCAAGGGGAAGGTCATGCGTCTCGGACCCATCTCATCCATTTTTCCAGCAGCCTTTTTATTTTTATTATTATTTTTATTATTTTTATTATTTCCTTTGGCCCTGAGGCTGAGGCGAACCGATGTTGGTGGCCCAGAAGATGGAGGCCAGGCAGAGGAGCAAGGCAGGGCGCAAGAGGAAGAGCAAGGGGAAGGCCTTGGGCTCTTGGCCACCGGCCTCGCATTGGTCGATTTTTCTAGCGGCCTTTATTTTCCCTTCTCGAACGGGACCTCTTGCAAGAGCCAGGGACGAAGAGGCTCAGGGGGCGAAAGTGGAGCAACGAAAAGAGCCCCCAAAGGGAAGAAGGCCTTGGCTTTTCGGTCAGTCTTGTCCCATTGGTTGGCAGTTTTTAGTTTTTTAGTTTTCCTTTTCCTTTTCTTTTGCTTAAATGCTCCTTTTCTTTGCCTCCAATGTCGTTGAGGACGAGGAACAACTGATCGCCACGATCCCGACTCTGTCTCTGGCAATTGCCAGCCGTATGTATGACCATGAGTATTATTGGCCAGGCCAAGTGGTTGGCTTGTCTCCTTGAAGTGAAAGCGTCGAAAACCCTCCCACTCTTCACAATGGCGCTTTGCTGGAGGGGCGCCGGGCTGCCGCCACACTTGAAGTTGGATGCTCAGCTGCTGGTTGTCATACTGTTGTTTTTATTCCAGCCACAGCAGAGGAGGCACCCCAATCACGGTGCCACTCGCAGCAACACACATCAGCACTCCATCTTCATCAGGTCGCTGAACCGGGCGATGATGAGGTGGTTGACCAGTGGTGCAGCGCCCTTGTCCGCCATATACCGCAGCGCATGGAGAAGATGCAGCAGTTCGCCATAGTGGCTCTCTTTCTCTTGAAACCCACGGCCACCGCCTCCGGCTGGACTGCAGCGCCTGTCGGAGAGAGAGGCATCGCCGTACGTGGCAGTGGGGGTTGTTCCTCGCGCTCTGAGGACATGGGGGATCATCGCCGAAGTGGAAGCGGCTGCACGGAACCCCCTACACTCTTCATCTTCCTCCCCCTCTTCCTCTGGCTCGTAGGGGTGATGATGCCCAGTGGTGGCTGCGGCGTTGGTGGTGATGAGGGTGGTGGAATGCGTTGTGGGATCGGCTGCCGTGTTCCGCTTGGCTGTGGGCTCACCGGCCAGCAAACCAGCAGACTCCTGCGGGTAGAAAGTCAAACATGTTAGGCCACAGCAAGGGTGCCCACACATAGGGGTCGCAGGTAGGTGGGCCATGAAAACGATAGAGAGCAGCCTCCGTACTTGATCCTCCTGTTCGTCTCCGTGGTGGACAACTCCGGCATCCTGGCTCGGTTGGCGGCTGTGGTGGCCATCATCGGGGGCTGCTTGAAAGAGGTTCGGCCAAGCCACGCCGTCGACGTAGAGACTGCCGTAGTGGCGGCGGTTGGGCCTGCTGTCGAGGCGAGCGCAGTGGCGCACAAAGTGGCTCGCCGACGAGAAGACCAGCACTGCTGACCCGCATGGGTCATGCATGGTTGAGACACCCAGCAATCGCTGGTGCTGAGGATGACCATAGCAGATGATGTCGCCATGTCTATCCAGCGTGGCTTCGTACACGGCGTCACCAGCACGATCCACGTAGCGAACGTGATCTCCAGGAGCGATGATGCCCTGGTCCAAGAGTTGACGCAGCCGGCTATTCATGGCGTTCACTGGCAGGGTGGGGGAGGGGGCTTGGTGGCGGTGGTGGCTGTGGTGGACAGGATGGCGGTTAGGTGATGGGCGCGGCCAGTGCCTTTTGATACCAAGGGTCCACCTTTCTGTCGCCTGGCCTGACCAAGTGCTCCAGGCAGCACCGCACATCGTCCACGGTCCGAAGGAACCTGCGCCCCTTGAGGTGGACTGGTGTCCCAAAGGAGTTCTTCCTCTGCTCCCACACGAGTAAGGAAAGTTGCTCGCCTCGTCATGGGAGTTGGAGGCTTCACCAACGTCGACCCTGGAGCCCACGACTGGGTCGATTTGTCAGCACCAGGCAGGCAGGAGACGCGCTCCAATTGTTGGGGTGACGAAGTACGCGAAAGGCCCATGACAGAGATCGATTCCTTTATGTCCGGTGAGTCTTAGCACAGTCTCATCTGCTGGCTGATCTCCTGCCGCCCTCTCCGTCGTCTCACCTCTTCTTCTCTTCTTCTCTCTCTCTCTCTTCTTCTTC
>LQHA01000475.1:0-10527 GCA_001567625.1 Acanthamoeba polyphaga | reverse complement strand
CTCCCCTTCGTGGCCCGTACTCGATCACCGACCTAGCCAACACGTATTCGCCCAGAACGCGCTCAGGGTGTGTGTTGAGCGCGTCGTGTTGCGTGTTTTTAGTTCGTACCCGGAATGGAGAGGGTACGACAACGCGGCCAAGGCGTCCTGGATGCGGGGGAGCCGCTTGGGTCGTCGTCGCCCGCGCGCGTGGCCAGGCGCACGCGGATGTATTGCGTGGCGGCCTTCCCTCGGCCGCGCGAATCAGTGAGCCGCGCCGCCGAATCTGTCGAAGCACTGGTCTTCGCTCCCCTTCGTGGCCCGTACTCGATCACCGACCTAGCCAACACGTATTCGCCCAGAACGCGCTCAGGGTGTGTGTTGAGCGCGTCGTGTTGCGTGTTTTAGTTCGTACCCGGAATGGAGAGGGTACGACAACGCGGCCAAGGCGTCCTGGAGCTGCGTGCGCTGTCCGTTGTAGGGATCACACAAATACAAAACCCAGCCCTGGGTCTGCGCAAAGATCCGGATGGTCAGAAGAGAGAGGTGGTGGGGAGTGACTAGAGAGTGTTACCTGGGAGGTCGGAAGGGCAAGACTGAGGCCCAGCCGCTGCTTGACTTCCAGGACCAGGTCGTCGGGTCCGATGTTGGCAGTCACCTGCACGCCCACGGTCGGTATCGCCACGCGACAGCTCACACCACCGGTCCCTGAATGTGTGACGACCATGCAGCCGCTCAGTCCAGCTCATGTGGAAAAGAGCGAAAAGCGAAGAACGAAAGAGGTACTCGAGTAAAAGAAATCGATGGCCTGGGCGGCCGCCGCAGCTTCCTCCCGCGGTCGAAACTGGAGCGAATCCTGGCAATGTGGGAGTTGGCGAACAGAGATATGAGTACCGCCCCAACCCCCTGGGAGAAGATGATGAAGAAGAGCTATACCTCGAGTGAGAGGCCCAGCGGGAGGATGAGCGAAGACGGCTCGAGGAGCGTGGCCTGGTCCTTCTCCAGCGCATCTGCTCGCAGCATAAAGAGTCCGTAGCCCTCCAGCGACACCTCTGCCCGCTCCTGCACCCAACACCACCGATATTGAGTCCTCTTTGGCGGTTTGTGTGCGCCGTACGTGTGCGGTCGTGTTGTTCAGTACCCCTGCGTTGTCGCGTAGAAAATGAATGATGGCGGCGGTGAGGTCCTCCACGGTGGTGCTGAAGTCGATATGAAACTGTCGCACGAAGTGGGACCGCGCCGTCGCCGCGCTGTCGCCGTGGACCTGCTGCTGGTCCTCGCCGGCGGCGACTCGGCGCGCCTCCTCGCGTTGGAACAGGGCCGCGAGCACGGGGAACACGTCGGGCGCCTCGGCAAACGAGACGTTGACGTGATTCTCCGGCTCCTGCACCACCTTGTGCGGATTGATCCGCAGGTGCAGCGTATCCTATGTCGACACAACAGTGATTGATAGTTCCCAGTTATAGTGGGTGCTGATGTCAGCAATCGCCGAGTGTCGAGAGGGAGAGGATAGAGTACGGTGGGCGCCAGGTCGTATTGGGAGAGGGTGTCGTCGCCGTCAAGCCAGAAGCCGTCTTCGGATTCGGCCGCAGCGTCGGGCGTGGCCGGAATGTTGCCGTGGCTACTGCTCCGGCTGGTTGGGAGGGCCATGGTACTGCTCGTCCGCGCATAGGTCGACCCCGAGCGGCCCAAGGTCACGTTGCCCGAGCTGCCCGACAGCGCCGCTGTCGCAGAGCTGGGCGATGAGCCACCGATGGCCGTCGCTGCTGTCGTCGGCGTCGGCCCAGCGCCACTGTTGAAGAGTTGGATCTTCTCCTTCACGGTCGATGAGCTGGAGCCCAGGCCCGTGACGACCACGCTGCTCGACGACATGAGGCCGGACGAGGCATCGGCCCGGTGGCCACCACCCTCACTGCCGGCATTGGTGTCACCGCTGCCAAACGACGACGAGTCGGACGGGTCTCTGCGCCGTCGACGGCGCAGGCTCTGAGCTGTGGTCTCCTGGAGCGAATACTCCTCGGGATTCTCCTCGGCGCCCAAATACTTGCCCACCAAGTACTTCACCGCTTCCTATACAGAGGAATTAGACTTATCTATGGCACACACACACGCACGCACAGGCACACGCACACGGTGCATGCAAGAGGTACCTTGACTGTGGTGTCGTAATAGTATTTGAGGGTGAACTTGGCGGCAACGCCCGCCTGTGCGGTCTTGGAGTGCGGCTGAACCTTGATGATGTGAGGGCGCTTCTTCCACTGCAGCAGGTAGCGATCAGGCTGCATCGAGTGCAGTCCATACGCCGCGATCTGCTTCTCCCTGGAGTTATATTTTTGCGTGTGCGGTGGTGCGTGTGCAGTGTGCATGTTAGCAAACAGCGCGGGCCAACTGCGCGGCTAGGGTCATTGCAGGACTACTCGCCTGTCGACCCAAAAGCTGTCAGACATGCTGGGCGACAGCGGAGACGAGGAAAGCGGAGCCCCGAGGCCCTTCCCTGCTCCTGCGGAGCCTCTGACCACGCAGTAGAGGTCGAAATCGAACAGCTCCTGCACCCTGGGGCCAACAGAATAGAGCGGAGGTGGTGTGAGCCGCAGCAGCAAGTGGAAGGCAGGGTGGGGTGGTCATGTAGTGGTACCGCTTGTTGTGATCTTCGGTGGTGCCCTCCACGATCACCTCGGCCAGGTCACCGCCGAGCGCGGTGGGATCGACCAGGATGGATCGCTTGGTGCCGTCTTCCATCGTCACCACCAGCGGTGGTGGCTTCTTCTTCAACTCGACCACTTGGTCCTGCGCACTCGAGCTTCGTCAGCGACACGACACGACACAGCCAACGACACGAGATTCGTACAGGGCGTATGGTGTAGGAGGAGAGAAGCTGTTGACTGTCGAGCCAGCGCGCGGGCGGCGTGTAGGGCGCAGAGGCTGACGCGAGCGAGGCGTCGGCCAGTTGGCGAGGTGGAGAGGTAGACGGACGACGACGTGAGACGACGAAGCGTAGGTGGAGGCGAACGGGTTGCCGAAGGAGGGGTCGACGGCGAGCGCCAGGCCGTACAGGCCGGGGTCGTCGGCCAGCGGGTTGCGCATGAAGAGCTGCTCGAGCGCGCCCTGCACGGTGGTGTCGACCGGGAACACCACCATCCGCACCATGCGCCGCTCCGGTACGCTCACGCGCACCATCAGCTCCTTACGCTCCTTCTCCTGCTTCTCCTTTTCTCTGTCCCTCTTTTCCTTCGACTTCTTGTCCTTCTTGCCCGAGGAGGAGGTGGAGGTGGGCACGAGGTCGGAAGATGAGGATGGGCTGGCGGGTGGCGAGAACGGACCCGGCCGCGCCTTCTTCTTGTCCTTCTTGCTCGGCTTCTTCTCCCTCCTGCTGCTCTTCTTCACCTTGCTGGATGAAGATGATCCATTGGCCCCCTCTTCATCCGTCGCCGCGATGGAGAGAGAATCGAGGGTGGGGGGCGAGGACTCGATCGATTTTGCAGACGAGGAGGTGTCTTCGCCTCTCGCCTCGACCTCGGTAGCGTTTCCTTTCGTTTCCTTTTCTTCTTCTTCTTCTGCTTCCGCTTCGCGATCAGATTTGGTTTGGGCCGCTACTTCGCCTTCTTCATTCTTCTGGCTCGCGAGATCTTCATCAATGGAATTGGATGAGTTAATGGCGAGGGCAGAGCTCCCGGAGGGCGTGCGTATGGCGTAGCCCCCCGCCTCGGCAGCGGCCTCGATGTCCTCCCAGGCGATGGGACGTTGGCGGTAGGACGATATGCTGCGATTGGCTCTGTGCGGGCTGGCCGCATCCGCCGATATCGCCGGCGTCCACTGTCGCTGCTCCATTCTCCCCTCCAAAGCTCTCTATCGCTCTCCCTCTCTTCCAAGCTCACCCCACTTCTCAAGCTCGGCTCTGGCTAATGGTGGTCACACCGCGCCCCCCCCCCGCCTTCCGTTCTTGATTATACGTCGACACAAATAAAGAACGGAGCAAGATCAGCGGCAAAAGGTCCGGGTTGCAACAGCAAGGCCTGTTGTTCTTCTTCTTGATGGTGATGTAAGACCTGATCATGTGAGAGGTGTGCGGCAGTGGTTACTCCGAGGGCTGGACAGGATCCTTCAAGAAGAAGATCTTCAGCCTGTTGTTATGTGAGTGTGGAGATGTCAGTTCGGTGTACACGTGTAGAGAATATGGTTGGAGGGGGTACCTGAAGGCGTCGACGCCGTTGAGGTAGTACCGGCAGAGTCGCTTGTCCTTGATGAAGCCGAGCCTCTCGTAGAGGGCGAGCGAGCCTTTGTTCGTGACTTCGGTTTCCAGCACGACCTCGTCGCAGCCGTCCTCCTTCATTGTGTTGATGGCTCTCGTCACCAGTTGCGAACCTGGTTCACAACACGCACTCGATCAGCGCTTCGAACTTGGCGAGGACAACTGCGAGAAGGAAGAAGGGAGCGCGCACCGATGCCCTTCTTTCGGTAGCCGTCCTCCACGGCAAGCATGGCAATGTACCCTCGGTAGCTTCCCCTGTGGTTGTCCAGCTTGCACACGATGCTGCCCACCATTCGGTTGGAGCTGGCGTCGAACGCCTGGCCGCACACGACTTCAGTGTCAGACCAACGAGGACACGAGCCGCGCACGCACATCGCAGACAGGCCTGAGTACCAGGACGCAGAGTCGCGGCCAGTTGTTGATAAAGTAGCGGTAGGTGTAGATGGAGTAGGGTTCAGAGAGGTCCTTGGCGAAGAGCTCCATGATGGCCTGCATCTGGGACTCGTCTTGGTACGTGTCGTAGCGAATGCCGTTCACTTCTGCAGGCGGAGCATTACTCTTGGGTGAAGATCGCTCTCTGTGATTAAAAAGCACGCACGTTACCATTGTGCAAATTTTCGATGTCAGCTGAGAGGTTGGCGGCAAGTCCGAGTGAGCGGGGGGGCTTTAGATTGAGAGATCATGGGCTGGTACGATTGCTTCGCATTTTGGCCTTCCGGAGTCGAATTGGCAGCTGCACCTTTCTTCTTTCTTCGTCGCGCCTTCTTTACCTTCTCGCCCTCCAGCGCAACTGCTGCCGACTCTGCGAGCTGCTTCTCTTGCTCTTGCGCTGCTTCCATCGCGATCGTGTTTGTTTTTTGTTTTTATTTTGTTTATTGATTTATTTTCTAATTTTTTGTAAGGTATGCAGAATATGCACAAATTTCCGTCTTTTTCTTTGCTCTTTCTTTTCACTCGATTGTTGGCCATTCGACACATCTTTCAGACTCGTGGGTGTGTGTACGGCAGCAGTTTGGATCTCTCACCAGCGCCGCGTTTTTCACGTAAACGAAACGGAATTAGAGACATCGCAGTGTGAAATCGACGAAATCGACCTAGACGCTTGAACTCGATTTTTCCCACCATGTCAGAACACAGCGTGAATGGAAAGAAGGTGGCGGACATGCTCGTCAAAGACCTCCAGGCCGAACTCAAGAAGCGAAATGCCAGCACGACGGGACGCAAGGCAGATCTCTACGCGCGCCTGGTTGCTCTGATGGACCAAGACCAGGCCCAGCCGAAGGCAGAAGAGCCGAAGGAGGGGGAGGTCGATGGCGAAGGCGAAGGCGAAGCTGCCGAAACCACCACTGCAGCTGACCAGAGCGGAGACGAACCGGCCTCGAAGATGGAAGAGGAGGTGCCGGACAGCCAGGAGCAGAGCACCACCCCTGGCCAGGCAGAGGCTCAGCCTGAAGCCAAGGAGAGCCAGCCCGAGGAAGAGGAGAAGGAGACAACAGAGCAGAGCGAGGAGGCCAAGCCCCAGACGAACGAAGCTCCCCAGGCAGAAGCTATGGAAGAGGAGAGGGAGCAGAGGAAGCGCAAAGTGGAGGAGCTTGCGTCCGACGCGGCGGAGGAGGCGAAAGAGGAGGAAGAGAGCAAGAGCGAGGAGCCGGCCCGCGAGGAGACGACAGCGGCGGCTGCGGCTGCGGCTGCTGCTGAAGGAGAGGACGCGAACGGCGAGGGATCAGCGGCCAAGAGGCAAAAGCGGGATGACGGGGCCGAGGCTCAGCAGCGTGGCAGGCGCCTCTTCGGCAACGCTCTCCCCACGCGCGAGCCGCGCGACAATGACAAGTCGGAGAGGTACATCGGTGCACTCGCACGACGACACGCACCACAGCGCTGCGCATGCTTGGATCATCAACTTACCACATCACGTTCCTGGTCCCATGCAGGCACCAAGAGAAGGAGCGCGAGCGTGGCCACGACAGGGAGAGGGTGCGAGAGCGCGAGAGACAGCGCGAGCCCGAGAGGTCTGAGCCTGCCAAGGAGGACTCTCGCCGGATTGCTGCCGTGCCGCGCCGTGCCTCGCAGCCAGACCTCGTCGAAGACGAGCCCCGGACTAAGGCCATTAGTTGTACTCTCCCCTTTCCACCTCGCGGGCTTTGTTGTATGCGTGCGTGTCTCATGTTTCGTTGTGTGCGTGCGTGCCTACAGCTGTGCCTCCTCCTGCCAGCGAGCCGACCAACACGCTGCTGGTACGCAATTTTGTGCGTCCTTTCACCTTGAAGGCCGTAAAAGATCTTCTCGCAGAGACAGGCACCGTCATAAACTTCTGGATGAACGACATCAAAACGCATTGCTATGTCTCGGTACGCGCCACCACTCTTCGATCTATTTTGCCTCATGTCCCCGTCAATGGCTAACGCCGGAGGTGACCTTCTCCAGTATGAGAGCGCCGAGCAGGCCACCGCTACGCGGGATGCGATCTACGGATTGATTTGGCCGCCGGGCAACACCTCCAAGCCCCTCACGGCCGAGTTCGCGTCGCCCAAAGAGCTCGAGGAGAAGACCCCGCCCAAGACCGCGGCCGAGGAGAGGGCCCCGGAGAGAGGCCGCGAGAGGGAACGGTGCGTGCTGCCCCCCCCCCCAATGTATTGTTCTCTCTGCGGATTGCTCACCCAGCCCGGTGTCCTGCCAACCAATAGCCGAGGAGCCGAGCAGCCACAGCGCAAGAAGGCCACTCCAGGTATGTGTCTTGTCCTCATCGAGACTGCATGTTTATGCGTCGTGCAGACACTGACCTCGCGTGCCGTCGTTGGTACTCTCTTTCCCCAGCAGCGGAACCTCGTGGCCCTACGCTGGACGATCTCTTTAAGAAGACCAACGCCAAGCCGCCCATCTACTACATGCCACTCAGCGACGAAGAGGTCGCGCAAAGGCAGAAGGAGAAGGAGGAGAGAGAGCGCCTGGAGAAGGAGCGTCTTCAGAAGGAGCGCGAAGAGCGCGAGAAGAGGAGGAGAAGGAGCGGCAGCAGAAGGTACTCCAATCTTGCCGCCCACACATCCCCACCACAACTCGTATTGACCATCGTGCTTTTTCGCTGTGTCTCCATCCAGCTCGAGCCGCAGCCGCAGCCGCGGCCGAGGCAGGAGGAGGCGGAGCTCGTCCAGGAGCTCTTCGTCCAGGAGCAGGAGCCCTTCCTCTTCGAGAAGCCGCAGCCGCAGCCGCAGCCGAAGCTCTTCGTCCAGGAGCAGGAGCCGCAGCCCCAGGAGCACCTCGAGGAGCAGGAGCCCGAGTCGCGGCAAGTGAGCGTGCCAGGCCGGAAACAACTCTTCTGACCGGAGGGGAGCCAGGGAAGAAAGGTGTTGGTGTGTTGGTAAGAAAAAAGAGGTAAGAAAAAGAGAATAACCCGTACCAGTGGAGAATTCGTTAGCCAGATTGCACGAACGTAACGGCTACACGAGCACCGCAACGGCTCTGTGAACTGAACCGATCCGATGGCTCTTGGCGCCAATAATTTTGGCGCGAAAGGGTTTTGGCGCCAAACAGGCCTAGGGCATAAAACGCGGAGCTGGCATCGTCCCGCTTTTTCATCGACCACCACTCAGTCGCACAACCACCTCACCCCCCTTCCCTCCACCCACACACAACATGAGCAACGTCACTCTCGAAGAGCTTCTCCGCAAGATCCCCGCCCGCTCGCTCGTCCAGCTCGCTGAATCGGACAAGAATCTCGCCGCCGCCGTTGAGCAGGCCAGGACCAACAAGAAGGGCGAGCTCAAGCCCCTCGCCAGCTCTGACGCCCGCAAGATCATCCAGCACGAGATCCATCGCGTGGCGGGCAAGATCCTTGCCGAGAGCATGACCGTGAAGCAGCGCGCCGACGCTGTGGCCAAGCTCAACATCAACCACGAGGAGCAGGGCAACAACCCCAAGAGCTCCCGCGTCCACAAGAAGAGGCTCCTGGAGGCCCTCGAGGCTTCCGGCGTCGAGGATTTCCTCAAGGAGAACGTCGATGTCGATGCTCTGCTTGAGCTTGGCGAGACCTTCGATCTCGAGCTGTCCTCCAAGGCCACCGCCGAGAAGCTCGCCAGCCAGCTCAACAACCAGATCGAGTACGAGGCCGCCGCCGCCTTCCTCGAGTCGTTCTCCAACAGCACCCTGCTCGACGTTGCCTTCGAGATGAAGCTCGCGGAGCCCACCACGACCGCCGCCAACGGTACCGTCGTTGAGGCCATCCTCACCGACACCGAGATCAAGACCCTCAAGAAGCCCGCCATCAAGAAGAAGACCGTCAAGGTTTCCAAGACCAAGCCCAAGCTTGCCAAGGGCGTCACCTACGATGATGTCTATCAGTGGTACGCATTTACATCTCTTCTTAGAACTGATTCTTTAGTCCGCAATCCAAACTTGTGCAAGATGTACGTCGCTCACGTCTTTTTTTCTCCCTCCCTTCCAGGTACACTGTGGAGGAGCTGAAGGAGTTCGCCAAGGAGAACGAGCTTTTGGTCTCGGGCTCCAAGAAGGAGCTCATCAAGCGCATCCTCGCGTGGTTCGAGGGCGACAAGGAGAACACGACCGTCGAGGGCTACAAGGAGAAGCTCGCCGCCAAGAAGGAGAAGACCGAGGCCAAGAAGGAGAAGAAGGAGCAGTCCAAGAAGAAGGGCGCCAAGAAGTCGGGTGACGAGGGCGAGAAGGCTGCCAAGCCCACCAAGAAGGAGACCGCCGCCGCTAAGAAGGAGGCCGCCGCCGCCGCCAAGAAAGAGGAGGCCAAGGCCAACGTCGAAGAAGAGGAGGAGCTCGATCTCGACAACCTCAACAACTACGACCTCGCCAAGCTCAAGAAGTACTGCGCGGACGAGAACATCACCGCCAGCGGCACCAAGAAGCAGATCATCGAGGCCATCCTTGCCTACAACAACGCCGAGGAGGAGGAGGAGGGCGAGCAGTAAGCCTGCGGCCGACCGCCATCGTCATCCACATCATCGCGACAAGGGGGACCTACGTAGAGAGAGATAGAGTGAGAGGGCATGTTTTGTAGAGAGGACGCGAAGGGGGCAGGACCAATCTCCTGTTGTCCGCCTTTGCGGCCTCGCCGTGTGCCTGTGTGTACGCGAGCCAAGGCAAGCCTGCAGTACTATTGTACTGCTGCCGTTTGTCAAATGTACAATCGTTTTCATATAACAGCTCCCTCACCATCATCTTCGTCGCAGTAGAGAAGTAAGTGACTGACACTCGTCATCGCTGCTGGCTCCCGTTCTCAGCATCTCTGCCTTGGCGTCAGCAGCGCGAGGGTGAGAAAGATGAGAAGACAGCAGTGGACGCGTCTGTGCCGACATTTCGCGAGGGTGGAGAGGACCGTCCGTTGGGGCACTCGTGCAGGCGCGTTCTTTCACTCACGACCAGCAGGATTGCATGAGGAAGAGGCACAGATCGAAAGAGATGGAAGAGGATAGTCGGGAAGATGCATCTGTGGCCAATCCCAACGACAGCGGTTGGGCAGAGTCCGTAGATCCAGCCTACAACCGCGTCATCTACTACGCGAGCCTGCGCGGGGCTCTGCCGCAGCCAGCACCGAAGCGAGCGAGATCATCCTCGACTTCTGCAGAAGAAGATGGCAGAGCGGCCAGAGGGGCTGGTCGCGGCAGAGGAGAAGCAGCAGCGAGGAGGCCACCGCCACCCAATTTCTTCTTTGCTGTGCGAATCGACGATGAGGACGTCGTGGACAACGCGAAGACGCTTCAGCAGCACCTCATGGACGAAGAGGCCCGTCTGTGGCCCACGACCTACGCCACCACCAATCCCAGCACTCAATCGAACGATGCCGCACCAGCGCAGAAAGATGAAGATCAGGAACGAGTAGCCACAAGCACCACCACCGCCAGTAGTGGTGCTGGCGACAATAGCAAGAGGGGGCTGGGGCGCTACATGATCGACGTGCGCAGCAAGCTGCACGTCACCCTCTTCGTAGTGTGCGCCCCCACGCCCGACCTCTCGCACGCACCCAGGCTCTCTGCACCGCGTGGGCTGCCGACCTTCGTTCCCGCCCTGCGGCCGACATCTCCTCTGTACGTGCTCCGGTGTCATCTTCTTCTTGTTGTGCGTGCTGACTCAGCCTCGCGTTGGTGCACATAGTTTGAAATGAAGGTGGAGAGTGTTCGTTGCTTCAACAAAGGCCGAGGGCAGTTCGTGCTGTGGGCCGGCATCGGGGATCCTGCCCCACTCGAACGGCTTGCCCGTACCCTCGCCTTCTTGACACTCACTTCAACAACACCAACGACGCCTCGCACTCATCGCACACTTGCGCGCCCATCTCGCAC
>LQHA01000474.1:0-10546 GCA_001567625.1 Acanthamoeba polyphaga | reverse complement strand
GGTGTGCCAGGTAAGTGGTTGGTGGGGTTGTTATCCAGGCTGGTGTTGACACCTGTGGCTGTGTGAGTAGAGTGGTTGGGGCAGGTGGCTTCAGCCTTGGCCAATGAGGCTGTTGAGGCTTCAGCACAGTTGTCTGTGCTGTGCTGAGCTGAGCCTCTGCGCTTAAGGAAAGAGTACTTGGGCTTTTTAGGGTGGATGTGTTTAAAGCTGTCCACCAGCCCAACAGTAGGGCTGGTGAGGGCTTGCAGTGCTTTGTTGGGTTTGAAGGTGGGTGGTGTGGGGTGGATGTCTGTGCCATGTGCTGTGGTGTTGAGATCCCTGCCTATGATGTTCAGCCACCCTGCCAATCAGCTCCAGTCAATGATGGGGATCAGCCATTTGGCCATCCACTCATCATTGATCTTTTTGCCTTTAGCTGGGGCATAAGCATTGATGAGTAACACGTTATTGTGATTGATGGAGAGTGACAAGCCCATAAGTCTCTTGTTTTTGGTGCTAACACCATTTTTGACTTTATTAATTTTATGACTCTGTACATACTGGGTGATATCTTTGTTGACCATGATGGCCATGCTGCCCTCAGGCCTGGCTGCTCAGAGAGGCAGGTCCTCCAGCTTCCATGCAAGTTGCTCCACAGTAATGACACCCCTGTGTGCCCATTTTTGATGCTTATCCACAGCTCTGCTCCTTTGCTTGTGCTCAAGGTACCTCTTGTTGGGCAAGTTGAACACAATGTGTTGTTGCAGTCCCTGTCTATAGAACTCATGTGTGTTTGTGTGCTGTTTTTTGATGATACCTGTTTCCTGAACTAGCACAATATGCCACCCATGCTTGAGCATTGCCCACTCAACCATGAAGAGGGAGTCACTGCATCAGTGGATGTTAATGGTAACTATATTGAGCACCACGCCACCAATGGTGATGGGGATGATGGCCTCTGCGGGGTGGTAGTTAATGTCAACAACGTTGTCACTGTTGCCCTCCACTGTGGGGAGCAGACAGATGAGAGCTAGGCACCAGCAGCCATGATTGTGCTGCGTTGGTATCTGCGCCCCTTGTGCTGAGTGACTCTGCTGGGAGGGAGTGTGGTTGGGGCGGTTTCTTCTTTATACATGTGTTGGGCAGGTACAAGGGTGCTGCGGTGTGAGGGCAGCTGTAGTGGTAGACAATCCTGAGGTGGGTACACCTGTGGCTTGTGTACAGGTGTGAGGTATTACAGTGAGCAGTGCTGTGGGCAGAGGTGTGCATTGTTGCAGAGTGGTTGAACTGGGGGGCGGTTTGGCGGTGCGTGTTGCATGTATGCTCAGCTGCTGCACCCACCAGGAGGGAGAGGAGGACAGCTATCACAACAATGAGGGAGAGAATGCACTTTATTTTTCTAGTGTGAGAGGGAGGCGCAAAGTGGAGGAACATAGGGGTGTGTGGCTCCACCCACCTACTGCCCTGAGCCAGAGGCAGTGGAGGAGGAGCTTGAGGAGGAGCTTGCCTGGGCAGAGGCCAAGGTAGATGCACTGGTTGCGCTGGCGCCTGCACCCCACTGAGGAGTAAAGTTGCACTTGGGGGTGCTGTGCTGGCTCCTCTGTGTGTCCTGCTTCTTCTGCTTGTCCATGTTGGCTGCTCTGTTGTGTGCTTCTGCCTTCTTGGCCTTGTGCTGCTTGCATGCCTTGTTGTGCTTGTGGTTGGATTCATCACACTCCTCCTGCATTTTGGGGAGGGAGACTGCAATGGGCACACCTCTAAAGTGTTTTCTTCCTGCGTAGGGTGTGCACACAGTGGGGTGTTGCTGGAGGGTGAGTTGGGGGTGGAGGGACAGGGGGGGTATCCATGTGTGAGGGGGGCATCGCACTGTTGAGGGTGAGAGCAATTTGCCTAGACTTCTTGTTCATGAAGTGGCAAACCACCCAACCACCTTGTCCCCAGAAGATGGTCATGCTGTTGTTGTTGCACTTGTGTGCAAAGTACTTGCAGAGGCCCTTGCAGTGAGCATTGTGGGTGATGTTGTTTACATAGACCAGGAAGTCAGGCGCATTGAGGTTGTTACACCAGTGTTGGATGTGGAGCTGTTCTCCTGACAGAGCAATGTTTCTGGATTTGACAAGTTGATCCATGAGGTCCCAGTTGATGAGCATGACCCTCCAGCATCTTGCTGAGGTGTAGATGATTCTGAAGTTGTCTAGCCCCAGGCTGATGTTGTACTTGTGCTCCACCACCCTTTTGAACTCATTGTTGGAAATGTCAGGCAAGGCCCTGTTGGGGCATGTGAGGGAGATGGAGTGTGTATTGTTGGGGGAGGTGTATTGACCAATGGAGACCCTTAGCCTGCCAGCAAGGGTGGCAGCCAGGACCTTCCTGTATTCCTCCAGCTGGTTGGGGTTGTCAATTGGCACGCCAAAACACCTCATGAGAGGGTTATACTTGGCGTTGACAATGTTGAAATGGAGGTCAGATTGGGTGAGCAGGTCGCATCCTTCCTCCTTGGTTGACAGCCCATAGATCAGCAGCCACTGATTGGGCAGGTTGTCACCCTTGTCTTCATCAGAGGTGATTATCATGTCATTGTTGTTGGGCGGCAGGTCCTGGTTGATTCCACTCTCTGTCTCTGGGTGGTTGGTGTGGTTGCTGTTGTCAGAGTCTGATCCCAAGTCTGAGTTGGTGGTGCACTTATGTTTGCCCTGGGTGCCCCAGTGTTTGAGCATGTTGGGAGAGGGTGCAGGTGTGGTGGGGGTAAGTGTAAGGGTGAAGAAGCCAAGGTTCTGTTGTGTTTTAATGCACAGGCAGGGGCGGGGTTGTGTGTCAGCGTGTGTAAGTGGAGCAGCAGTGCCAGGCGTACTGTAATCTTGTTGGCATGATTCTCAGCTGTGATAGGCCAGTGGGAGGTGTGGGTTGTGGTATTGCCAGCATGGTTGACTTGTGTGTGGCGACAGGTTGTGGTCATGGGGATTGGGAATGCAGGGGTTGGCTGCTTGTACAGTGATGTTGGCATCTTTGGTAGGAGATGCAGCATGCCTCAGTGTCCCATGCCCACATGCGGGGGGAGCGGGTGCATGGTGTAACTTACACGCCACATGTGCGGGCATATTGGGGCGAAGGGCCAGTGGTGCCATGGTGGATGTGCAGGGGGGGGGTGGGAGTGTAGGGCTTTGGCTGTGGGACAGGCGTTGGTAGAGGTGGACCAAAGGGGGTGCTATGGGCCTGGTAGGGGTAGGGGTGTTGTTGGGGTAGGTCCATCTTTTTCATTTCATCTTGGTGGTGGGGTGATGGGTATGGAGTGGCCGCTGAGTAATATTTATTGGGATGAGGGGTAAAGAACAGGAAAGCGGGGTCCTGTATGGCGGGATGTGGTGCTCCCAAGCATGGTTTGATGGGTGGTGACGCTTGTGATTTGGCGGGTTGATTAAGTAAGAATGTGAATGTTTTGAGGAGGGACAGAATTAGGACTATGAGGTCTGTGGCGAGTGTATAAAGCCTGCTTGAAGGCATAGGGACGAGGGCGTACCTGAGGTAAGTATTGCTCTCTTGCGTCTTCTTTGTTTGCTCCATCTTTTTTCCGCCTTCACAAAAGCATTTATTGTAGATAATTGAAATTCTATCTTTGCCTGGCCAAGAGCTGATAAACAATGGGAAATTGGGGAGGATGAAGAGGATGATGAGGTAGGCCACAACTTCCATGGAAGATGTTGGTCAGGAGGGTGTGGAAGTTGGCAACAAATTGGCCCCTTAGTATATTTCTTAGGGATGGCTTGTGCCTTGTCTTTGGTGTAGTTGCCAGAAGTTGCATATGCACTAATTGTTGTTTTGCCAGGAAGATATTCATACCCAGGTCAAGATTCATGAGGACCAAAGGGCCTTCCTTGGTAGGACCTGCACAGTAGTCTCAAATAGTCATTTGCAAATAGTAATCTGGGTTTAAGTGCCCACTGTGTGCATGTCAGGGGCACAAACAAGCAGGACTTGTCTCTCACACTGAGAACAGTTACTTTGGAGCAGGACAAGTGCCATCACTTTGGGCCAACTTTTGAGCTTTTTTTTTTTTTTGCGGTAGGAATAATTGTCGACATGCAAAAACATGGCGATTTTTTGATTTGAATTCGACACTTGAGATGGAAGCGAAGCAAGGGTTGGTCGCGGAGCCGACGGAAGGCGTGCAGCAGAGCAGCGAGGCCACTCCAACGTCGCTGGCACCAGAGGTTGGGACCGATCCTCTCACTGGACTCAAGGTGCCATTTCTATCATTACGAGGTAGATTTCAGCAATCTCAGAAAGGGTCGGGGTTGCAGGTGGTGATTATTGGGTGCTGCCATGGCGAGCTGGATGCCATGTACGAATCTATCGCCTTCCTTGAACAAAAGCAGAACATCAAGATCGACCTTGTCCTGTGCTGTGGCGATTTCCAGGTGGGTCCCCCGCCCTTTGCTCCCTCCCCTTCTTCTCTGCGCGCTACGCTGACACGGGTGCCGCGGTTGGTGCACAGGCCGTGCGCAACATGACCGACCTGAACGCGTTGGCCTGCCCGGTCAAGTTTCGCGCTATCAACACCTTTTACAAGTACTACTCGGGCGAGAAGGTGGCTCCCGTCACCACCATCTTCATCGGCGGCAACCACGAAGCCTCCAACCACCTCACAGAGCTGTGCGTTGCTGTTGTTGTTGTGCCCAAGGTCTGAGATGCGCTGCGCGAACCTGCTGACTCTCAGCTACTGGGTGCACGTAACCACACCACCACAGGTACTACGGTGGCTGGGTGGCACCCAACATCTACTTCTTGGGCATGTCGGGCGTGGTCAACTTCGGCGGCCTGCGGATAGGCGGCTTGTCCGGCATCTGGAAGAAGTTCGACTACAAGCAGGGTACGCGACTCTGGGTTTCCGCCTCTCGCCTCACCCGGTTTGCCCGGTTGTGGTCAGTGGTTTTTTTTTTTGACGTCCTGGCCGCCCGCCCGCGTGTGCGATGCCGCCCGTCCTGGCCGCCCGCCCGCGTGTGCGCCGCCTGTACATGGTACAGGGCACTACGAAATGCCGCCCTACAGCAACGACACCATGCGCTCCGTGTACCACGTGCGCGAGTTCGAAGTATTCAAGCTCAAGCAGGTACCACTACTACTACTACTACGGCGATTTCTTCTTCCTCTTCTTCTTCCTCTTCTTCTTCTTCTTCAGTCTAAACAGTTTGATGAAGCTTGCGAGCTGGGCGTGTGCTCCAAGCTAAACGGTCATTCACTTCTCCCATGTTTCCCAAGCTCACCCAACGCCTCGACGTGATGCTGTCGCACGACTGGCCGCGAGGAATCGCCTACCACGGCGACCTTCGCAAACTGCTGCGGGCCAAGCCTTTCCTTCAACGCGAGGTACGCACAACGACGACGACGACAACAACAAGAAAGGTGCAGGGAGAGTCGAGTCAATCGCTCACTTGCGCTTCGGCCACACGCGGTCCAGATTGAGTCGGGCGTGTTTGGATCGCCACCCGCTGAGGAGCTCCTCAATTTGTTGCAACCTGACGTACGCACCCACACTCAGCCATGGACCTTATTCATCGAGGCTAACCGTTCCCCCCCCCCCCGGGTGTCGTGTTGTGTCGTGTGTCGTGTGTCAATAGTACTGGTTCTCGGCGCACATGCACGTCAAGTTCCCGGCAGTGGTCCAGCATGGCAGCGGCCAAGTGACCAAGTTCCTGGCCCTCGACAAAGTCCTGCCCAACCGCGACTTTCTTCAGGTGTGGGAGTTTCCCGAAGCCAAGGGCCCGAGGGAGTTGGCCTACGACGAGGAGTGGCTCGCCATTGTCAAGTCCACCAATCACCTGCTCTCGTTTCGGCGAGGGACCGTTCACATGCCGACGCCCCATTCCTCACAGCGGTGCGTGCCCCTTGGCTCGTCGGCTCGTCGGCTCGTCGCGTCGCGCACGCGCACGACTGACCGTGTGCTGTGCGTGGGGGTGTTGTCCCAGATTCGACCACCGGCCCACGCAAGAGGAGCGCGAGTGGATCCGAGAGCGTGTCGCGGCAAAGGAGGACGGCCTGCGCGTGCCCCTCAATTTCACCCAGACCGCACCGGTCTACACTCCCGGAGAAAGAGGTGCGTCGCGTCGCGTCGCGTCGTGTGTCGTGCCGTTGTTCGTGTCGTGTCTACTGACGCTAACTCTTCTGCCTGCTTTCTGCTATAACCAGGCAAGCAGGCGGGCGTATTGTGCGAGTCGCCGCAGCGTACGGCCTTTCTGGAACTGCTCGACCTGCCCGATCTCTTCCTCGCCTACGACCCCGCGGCTGCGTCGCTGCCGTCAGACCACCAACGCCACCAGCCCCAGCCTGGCGGCCCCGCCACCACCGCTGCACCACCACCACACCACACACCCAGTGGCGGTTTCGCTGCCGCCGTTGGGGCTCACGGTGGGCCATCTCCCCCAGTTGCCGACACCGATGGCGACTCCCGTGCTGTTCGCCGGCGCTCCCGCGCACGCCAAGAACGAAGAGGAGATTGACCTCTCGTTTGATGGCGATGATGAAGTTGAAGAAGGTGATGTGGTGGCCAACAAGAGGCAGCGGGTGGGAGACCACCACCAGGAGAAGAAGAACGAGGAAGAGATTGACAGTGTTATTTAATAAACAATGTTGAAGGTATGACTTCCTGATGCCACCATCAGACGGTGGGGAGACCAGAGAAAAATGAGGAAGGTCTGTACAATAAATGTATTTCTTTACATCATCCCAACACAAGGTGTGGAACATAAGGGATATAGAGAAGGAGGGAGAGGATGACCACATAGGCAATAGCCACACGCAGCGTGGCAAGAGTAAACAATGAAAAAATGGTGCAGATCATGTTGCCTGGAATGGTTAAGAAGAGGAGTACCACCTCGCCCCTGGCTGGGCCTGGGAGCAGAATCCACAGGGCCAGACAAGTGGCTGCCACCATGAGTGGATACAGCCACTGTGCCTATTGAATAAAGGGTTAGAAAAAGTCATTTGGTTGGTTTTGCTGGTTGTACCTTTTCTGGCCCACAGGCCACATCGTGGTCTTCGTCAGCCCACGTGCGCCCGTCGAGAGGCGCACCTGCCCAACAAGTAGGAAATAATTCAAAAAAGAAGCATCTTCTAGAATTGAGGATGGCCAGTTGTACCTGATGGATCGATGATCGCTAAGACAGAAGGGCCAGCCAGGAGGAAGGCCAGCAGCAAGGCGCGTAGGGCCGTTGTTGTCATTGTCCTGTCGTGTGGGGCCGTGGAAGTAGAAAATGAACGTGGTGTCGCCCAGTTCCCAATTATGCAAGGGGCCGCGGAACGTTTGTTCAAAAATGTGTTTGTTCTCTGCCGTTGGTCACGTCGTGTGTTTAGTGGCCAGACTTTTTCCTGGCGGGGGCCTCCTTGACCGACGAGAGGAAGACGCGCTCTTTGTGGTGCTGGTGGCGCTGGCCCTTGCCCTTCTCCACGTCCTCGTCGTCTGACTCTGACGACATGGTGGTCAGCTCCAGCAGCGGCATCACCGTCTCCGTGTTCTCCTTACGATACTGCACATGTCCAAGTCTCCATATCAGTACTGTGATGTGTGTCCCAGGTGTCGTGTGCGGTTTCTTATGCGTGTCGTGTGTTGCGTGTCGTGTCGTGTTGCATTGCGTGTGGGTACCTTGGGCTTTGGTCGCACCCAGAGGCCGAGGGGCAGCAGTTCGCGATCCCAGGTGGTGTTGATGACCGAGGCCGCACTGCCGTACCACGCGAGTCCGGCTGTGACCATCCCGAGCGCTCCGCCCGCCTTCTTCGCGCCGTCCAGCTCACTGCGGGCCACACCAGTCAGCACCCCACACGCGACACGACGCGACACACACACGACACACGACACGCAGCACGACACGTACGCCCCAGTCGCCGATGACCAGCAGCACGAAGGTGACGGAGAGGACGGAGAAGAGCGAGGCCAGCAGAAACGAGACTCGGAGCGCCGCCACGGTCATGTAGAGCGTGAAGATGAGCCACATGAACAGAAACAGCCCCGACGCCTCGTGCACTTTGTCTGCGCGACACAGACAGCCAGGCCAGGTCAGCCTCTCCCCTCTCCCGTGTCGTGTTGCGTGCGTGTCGTGTTGCGTGTCGTGTTGCGTGTGTGTGTCGTGCCGTGTTGCGTGTCGTGTTGGTTGGTGTACCGGGAGGGAGGTGCGGCACGATGAAGTAGACGTAGGTGGCGAAGCTGCACCAAAAGGCGCCGTAGCTGCAGAAGGCCGTGGCGCCGAACGTGTTGGAGATCTTGTATTCGTACAGTCCTGCGCACAAGGGTGTCAGCGCACATGCACACCACCGCACACGTCGCACACGCCGCACACGCGTACCGGCGATGAATTGGGCGATTCCGCCGTAGAAGAGGGCGAGGGCGAGGACCATGTTGCTGGTGTCGGTGAGGATGCCGGCGTTGTAGATGGAGAGGGTCATCGTCGTCAGCGCGAACCCGCCCAGCCCCAGCGGACCCGGGTTGCCCAGCGCTACCACCCCACATGTTTTTTATTAGATTATTGAAAATAAGATTAATAATAAAAATAAAATAATAACAATAGAAAAGTAGACACAGGATCTCCCATATATAAATGATAAATAATATAATTATATTAAAATATAAATAATAAATAATAAATAACAAATAAAAGGCGCAGACGCAAACCTGACTTGCGCGCGTTGGTGGGCTTTTGGACGGAGCGGAGAAGGTTGGAGAGTTCTTCGAGGGAGAGGTGGACACGGCCGGACTTGAGGAGGTATGCGGTGTCATCGTGGTCATCGTGGTGGTCGCCCATGTTGGTTGCGCACCGGGGGTCGAACACAAAAAAAAAGTGAGAACGCCAAAGAGGCGCCGTGCAATTATGACGAACAAAGCAACGTCACTGAGACTTGAGGCAGTTTTGCGCGAAATTCCAGGCCTTTAAGTGTGCCGCCCAATCAAAGTTGCAGTGTGGTGTTACATGGCAACGCTAGAGAAATGTGTGTTCTTTTTGAAGCCTTTTTGTTCCTCCTACTGCGCATAGCGATGCCAGCAGTGCTGCGGCAGCAGCTCGATGGCGTCGCCCTGCGTGTAGATTGTGGCCACAAAGCAGTGCCCCCCCTTGCCGGCGAGGGGGACGGGGTCACCCAGGCGCCCATTGATCGAGAAGGCCACCGTGCGTGCGTCCATATCGAGCAGCACCCCCACATACTCGCCCGGCCCGAACACGCCCAGACCATACGGGGCGTTTGTCCCGTCGCGGTAGCAGTGGCCATTGTGGCCGTACAGACACCGGCCGCCCGGCAGTGCCGCGTGGCCGGGGTAGGGGGTGAAGATCTGGAGCGGGTATTCGGCCACGCCCAGCATGCAGGCGTTGTTGAGGCACCGCAGCAGGTGCCACTCGAGGTAGTGCTGGCCCGCGGTGAACTCGACGCCGGTCGTGACGCTGGCGTGCAGGCCGCAGGGCCGGGCGACCACGGCCCCGAGTCCGCCGTGGAACAGGTCGATGTTGGGGTGATGGTCGGCCAGGAGGTCGTTCGTGCGGGGACCCACCACGCGCAGCACTTGGTCGAGCCGCTCGCTCACGTTGAGCTGTTCGCCCGACAGCACCAGCTCGCATTCGACATCGCGAAAGCCCAGAGTGTGGCGCACGGTGACCCGCACCTGCTGGCGCTGGGGGTCCACAGCCACGGCGGCGCTCCACCCGTTGGCCTGCCGCAGGGCCGCCCCCACCCCCTCGGCCAGGTGGGCCACCGTTTGGCAGAGGTGGTGCGTGGTGGCCTCCACCTTCTCACCGGGCACCTCGAGCTTATAGGTGGTGGGGTGGAGCGGGTCTGCGGCGTGCTCGGCGGTGATGGCCAGGACGGACTTGCCGTCGGTGGTCCTCGGCTCCAGGCGGAAGGTGAGGCCGGCGCACCGGACGCTCTGCTGGTCAGTAGGTGGGTCCTGCTGCATGGTTCTTGTTGTTGTGCCTGGCGCTGGTGGTGAAAACTGAAATGATGGGGGGTAACTGCGGTTGTCTCCACCTCTGTCCTGGTTCGGCCGAACCCGCCCAACGCTTGGAATGCAAGAAATAAAGTAATTATGGATTAATTAAAAAAAAAACAAATAAGTTTTGTCAAATAAATAACAAGATTTATATGTTTGGTGTACAGTGTGATAATTAAAAATATAGGGACAAGGGGTGCGTGTGAGTAACAACCAACTCCACTACGCTACACTACAAGTTCGTGGCGTCGGATTCGGTCGTCTTGTCCTTGTCCTTGTCCTTGGGCTCCTTCCCTTCGCCTTCGTCTTCTCTGCTGCGTGGGCTCTTCATCTGCTCGCCCACGTCCTCCTTGCTGCCGGCGGAGAAGATGAGGTCGAGCGGCTGACCGCCGCCGATGGACTTGCTGACGCCGCGGGCCTTGGAGGGTCCAATCGACGACCGCTTCTTGAACAGCGAATTCCTCTGCGTCGTCGGGCGCGGAGCCGCCTCGGAAGCTCGCGGGCGCGTCTTGGACTCTTCGCAGTATTCGTTCAGCGTCTGCGCAGACACACCCACGCAATTGTAGGTTAGCCGCGTGCGTGCGTGCGTGCGTGCGTGCGTGCGTG
>LQHA01000473.1:0-10546 GCA_001567625.1 Acanthamoeba polyphaga | reverse complement strand
ATGTGATGGTTGGGTGATAGGGCGAGCTCTCCGGACGAGGCGGCGGCGAACGTGACCAACCTCTACGCCCTGTGCGAGGCCTTCCTGGTCGCCATCCTGTCCTCAGTCGACTCCTGCCCCACGTACGCACACGACACACCGACGACACGACACGCGCACATGGTGGCTTACACGCACACGACACGATACACACGACACACACACGACACACGACACGTGCAGGTTCATTCGTCGCATCTTCGCGCACCTGCAGGAGGCGGCGACGGTGCGGTTCCCCGACAACAAGCAGATCACCGCGAGCTACTCCATCGTGGGCGGCTTCATCTTCCTCCGCTTTTTCTGCTCCGCCATCTTCTCGCCCTTCGGCTTTGGCGTCGCCGGTGCGCACACGACACGACACGACACGACACACGCATGAAATGCATGGAACGCATGGAATGTTCGCGTGTGCGGTGGCTCACGAAGTGTGTGGTAACAGCCGAGCAGCCGAAGCCGGAGGCGATGCGCGCGTTCGTGTTGGTGTCGAAGGTGCTGCAGATGATCGCCAACGGCCTCTCCTTCTCCGACAAGACCAGCGAAGCGTACATGCGCGACATGAACCCCTTCCTGGACGCCCACCAGAACGACGTCGTCGCCTTCTTCCGCGCCGTCGCCGTACGCACATTCCAACCACTCTCACATTCCAAGCTTCAAGAATGTGGTGTCATGTCTCACATTCCATCATTCCTCTCACCATCGTCGGCAGACCGTGCCCGAGGGCGAGCAGGCTGCTGACGTCAGCGTGTCCGATGGCGAGATCGTGGCGCCCGCCGCCGCACTCGCGCGACCGACGCGCTCCACGCGGGCCTCCACAAGTACTCGGCGGCCCTGACCACCGCCCTGGGCACCGACGCGGACGCCGGGGCGGCCCTGGCCGCGTTCCTGGCCGCCTTCCCGCCTCCCGCCCGGCCGCCGGCCGGCGGGGCCAAGAGCGCGTCGTCGTCGCCCAGCGTGTCGCCGGTCATCACCGAACGCGCCGAGCCCTCGCCGATCAAGAAGAAGGGCGGCCTCGGCTTCGCAGGCGCTGCTGGTACCGCCCACGCCCACGCCGCTACACGCTTATCTCTTGCGCAGGAATCGTTGCGCGTTTTTGGCATTATTCATTTTTTAATTGTTTAAAAATTATTAATTTGTTGGGTGCTGACGTCACGCTACGCGCTGGCACACAGGCAAGCGGGCGACGACAATCATGAGCACGCTGCGCGGCGGGCACGACAAGCAGAAGGAGAAGGAGGAGAAGAAGGAGCGCGAGAGGGAGCGGGAGAAGGAGCTGCACCAGCAGAAGGAGGACGAGGGCGGCGCACACAGCAGCTCGCCGCCGCACACGCCGACCCTCCTCTCCGCGCGACGCAAGGAGGAGGGCGGCACGCTGCACGACCTCAAAGCCCTCCTCGTCCAGCTGCGTGAAATCAAATCGGTACGCCAACTGGAGCATTTCATCCACGCACGCATTTAGCAAGCCTTGCGTGACTCACATTCCTCATTTGTCCATGGAATGTGTGACTTTCGCACATTCTTCGCTCTTGCAGGCCGTCGAGAAGGAGATCTCGGGCGTCGAGCAGCAGATCCTGGACATCATCTCTGGGCAGGTGCCGGCCGAGAGCGTCACCCTGTCGGCCTCGACCCTGGCCCTATTGGCCGCCTCCAAGCCGCAGCCGCCGCCCGCGACGCCCGAGGCCACGTCAGCAGCCCTGTCTGAAAAGGAGCGGCGGCGGGCCGAGAAGGAGCGGGACCGGCGGGAGAGGGAGGAGCGGGAGAGGGAGAAGCGGGAGAAGCGGGAGCGGGAGAAGGAGGAGAAGAAGGAGGAGCGCCGGTCGCGCCGGCTCTCGATGGACGCCCAGTCGGCCAACGTGCTCAAGCGGCGCACGGTCAACCTCAACTCCGACGAGTTCTCCAAGGACTTTGCCAAATTCAGCGAAGCGTGCGTGTGTCGTGTCGTGTGGTGTGTCATGTTGGGTCTGACGTCGTGTGTCGTGTCGTGTCGTGTGCGCAGCTTTGGAGGTGCGATGAAGTTTAACGGAAGTCGGTCGAGCGGCGGCCGAGCGAGCGGAGGCGGCTCGCGGACGGGCAGCCGGAGCGGCAGCGGCAGCGGCAACGACATCGCCCGCCCCAACGCCCTGGCCGCGAGCGACGCTGCCGGCAGCACCGACCCGCTCGACACCCTCGCCGCCGCTGAGTCTTCGCCGCTCAAGTCGGTCAGCGCGCCGGTACTCGAGCCGCCGCAGCAGGCCACGGCGCCGACCGAGCAGGACGCGCTCAGTTTCTACGCCGGCGGCGCCGAGAAGCGCGGCAGCCCGCTTGGCCACCGGGCGTCGCTCGCCGTGTCGGGCTTCGGCGCCGAGAAGCGCCTCGGTCTACCCCGGCGGGCTCGACGCAGCAGCGCCGACGAGCTGTCGCTGCCCGAAGTCGCCGAGCGCGCGGCCCTGCCCAGCTCGGGCCTGGTCAAGGACCGGTACGGCCCACCGCGCGCTGGTTAAGGTGGCAGTGGTGATGATGAGCTGACGTGGCGTGACGTGGCGCGTGTAGGAAGCAAAAGCTGCGCACACACAAGAACTGCTTCGTGGGGAGCGAGTTTGTGGACTGGCTGGTGGTCAACCGACGAGCCAAGACGAGGGCCGAAGGCGTGAACCTCGCCCAACAGATGTTCCTACAAAAGCTCATTGTACGACACACCACACGACACGACACACGCGGCGGGTGCGTGCGCTGACGTGATCGCGGCTGTCGTTGCGTTTTCCCAGATTCCAGTGCAGTCGGGCGACTCGCAGTTCGAGGACAAGAAGGGCCTCTACCGCTTCTTCGCCGGCGGCGATGGCAACTTCTCGCCCGTCTCTTCGCCCACCGTCGCCCCGCACGAGCCCTTCCCCGAAGACGGTGCGTGTGCGGTCCTGATTGTGTGTGGTGTGCGGTCGTGTGTGTGCGGTCGTGTGTGTGTGCGGTCGTGTGCGTGTGTCACGTGCTGATGCGGGTGCGATTGCAGATGGGGACGAGGAGCTGGACCAGCTGTACCCCTACATGGTGGCGGAGATCGAGGTCAAGAGCCGGAAGGACTTCGAGAGCAAGACCCACAAGAACTGCTTCGTCGCCACCCAGGCAGTCGACTGGCTCATGAAGAACCGGCATCGCGCCATGACCAACGACCAAGGTACCTGCTTGGACTGCTCCGTTCACCGTCACGCACACACGGCACGCCCCATCACGCTCACCACCACCACCACCACCGAACCCTGAAAATGTCGCAGCGCTCGAGCTGGCCGAGAAGCTGAGGCAGAAGGGGTACATCAAGTGGGTGGGACGCAAGACCAAGAAGATCTCCATCTCCGGTACTGGTCACGCCTTGATCTGTTCGCTGGTGGCCACAGGCTCGTTCTCACACGTGTGTCGTGCGTGTGTCAGGGCCGATGTCGTCGCCGCAGGCTGTCGCGGCGGCCACGGCAGTGGCGGGTCCGCCCTTCGAGGACGACGACTCCTACTACGTCTTCGAGAAGAAGAGCACCAACCGCGCCAGCAAACGAGGAAAATAATAACGAAAAGGCCACGCCCACGTGTTCTCGGAACGTGTTGCATGCGAACCTGAATTTTGGTCCATTTTCGAATTTAAAAATGATTATTTGTAATTTACGTAAATCAAAGGATTGGTCCGTAAATTCGCTCAATTTGTGGCAATGAGAACTCGTCACTCCCGTAGCCATGCAGCAAGGCAAATGTTTTTTCCGGGGCTCCGGGCGTGCCTGGATTTTGGTGGGCACCGAAGAGCGCCGGAGTCTTTTGTCCAGTGCGAGTTTACTTGCAGAGAAATTTCATGATAGCTTAGCTGAGGTGCCGGGCTGGAGTCTTTGGCTAAGCTCCGCCTCTGAGGAGCGTGACGTCGGGCCAATTAAATTGGGAACGCGCCAGTTCGGTTGTGTGTGCCTTCCCGCTCTCGAGTGGTCTCCATCTCTTCTTCTCTTGCTCACTTCCATCGCCTCTTCTCTGCTGCAGAGCCCTTCGAGTGCTGAACGCGCAAACGTGTTTGTTTCGGTTCATCCTTGCTGCGGCGCGTTCATAGACATCTTATCTTATCTTTCTCCATTTCACTCGAGAATCGAAACAACACATTGCGACGATGGCCTGGAAAGTTGCGTTCTGCGTAATGCTGCTGGCGGTGGTGGCCCACCTCCTCGTCGATCCCTTCGACATCTCGTCATTGACCAAACACAAGGAGGACTTTCTTCATCGATCGCCCTTCGCCGATCTGCAGACAGGCAACAGCTCCTCCCTTTCTGAAGTGCTCTTCGACGCTTCCACGTCTGTCGCTGGACTCAAGCGACTCGTGGCCTTCCTCGAAAGCACCACCAACGCCCGCGTACGATTTCCAATTAATCTTTCTCTGTCTATTCTTTCCCATTCGATTCTTCAACTCGGAACGTGTTGAGAGAATGAGCCATAATTGGATTCATCTCCAAAAACGTAGCAGCACTAATCATCTATCCAACATTGCTCATCTTTTGGCTTCCTCTTCTTCTACACGCACAGGCCCTCATGGCCACCTGGGTGGCGTGGGTCGCTGTCGCCTTCCTCGCATCGGCGCCCTGGACCCTGAGCTGGGCCTACGATTACTTCTGCTGCCCGCTCGAGATGACCGTCAGCCTGGAGGAGGTCGAGCGCCGCGCCGACGGCAAGAAGTACCCGCCGTGGCAGCGCCCGCGCGCCTCCGCGGTGCCGTCCCCCCGCCCTACCCCAACGCCTGGTACAAGGTCTGCAACTCGCACGACATCCCCAAGGGCGAGTCGCGCGACTTTGAGCTCCTCGGCCACTTCTTCGCCGTCTACCGCGGGGTGCGTCTCGTCTCGTCTCGTCTCATCTTCCAGACCGCACGCCCTCTTTGTTTGTCAGCAACTGACGCACGACACGACACGACACGACACGACACGACACGCACGACACACGACGCATTATACAGGAGGACGGTAAGGTGCGGATTCTGGACGCCTACTGCCCGCACATGGGCGCCAACCTGGGCGTGACGGGCCGCGTGGTGGGCAACGAGATCGCGTGCCCCTTCCACGGCTGGCAGTTTGACGGCGAGGGCAAGTGCACGCACATCCCCTACGCCGAGAAGGTGCCCGGCTTCATGAAGACCACCGCCTGGCCGTCGACCGAGATGAACGGCTCCGTGATGCTCTGGCACGATGCCGAGGGCCGCCCGCCGCTGTGGATGCCCTCCGACATCAAGGAGATCAACTCGGGCCGCTATAAGTGGCACGGCGCCGCGCTCCACCAGGTGCGGGCGCACATCCAGGAGATCCCCGAGAACGGCCCCGACACGGCCCACCTCAACTACCTCCACGTGCCCCTCGTGTTCCGCCTCCTCAGCAAGATCGGCTTCCACCACGCCTGGGAGGCCACCTGGGAAGCCGGCAAGGGCGTCGACGAGCACCTGGTGCGTACACCGCACGACGACACACACCGCACACGGCACGGCACGCACGCGAGGCTGACACGTTTTGTTTGTAGGCCTTCATGCGGGTGATTCAGTCGGTCCAGTTCCACGGGTGGTACATCCCCGGCACGCGCATCGACGTCGACATCGTCCAGGTCGGCCCCAGCATGGTCCACCTCCACTTCTCCACCCCGTTCGGCAAGGTGATGCTCATCGAGACCGTCACCCCCGTTCAACCCCTCCTCCAACGCATCACCCACCAAGTCTTTGCTGGTACGCCGCAACATCCAACCAACAACAAACCACCAACCAACACACACACCACCTTCATCAACCCATTCGCCAACATCGTCGTTGTCTTCTTCTTGCAGAGTGGACCGTGCCTCGTTTCTTCGCCAAGTTCATCATGGGCAGCACCATCGTGCAGTTCGAGCGCGACGTGCCCATCTGGAACAACAAGACCTACCTCAACAACCCCGGCCTCGTCAAGGAGGTACCTTGGTCAACTTTCTCTCAATCTATCTCGTTCATTGCTGACGTCATCCCCTGATCGAACAACAGGACGGTCCCATCGCCAAGTACCGCCGGTGGTTCGCCAAGAACTTCTACTCGGAGAACTCGGAGAAGGTGGCGCGGGACAGAGCGGCCGCCACTGGCTCGATCGACTGGTGAGCTTGAACGCCCCGAGCGCCCCCTATTTATTATCATCACGCCCCCGGGTGCGACTCTTGCTCAAGGCCGCGGACGGAGGACGAGGAGGAAGGACTTGCGAAGAAGACGACGATGGACGGTGATGACGACGACGACGACGCCAACCAACCAGCCTACAACCATGGGTGGTGCGCGACACTTCATCATCATCACCATCATCGTCGTCATTTTTTTGTTGTGTGGAGATTTTAGTGCGAGGACGACTCCCTCTCTTCTTCAAGGCCTTGATGGAGGAGGTGTAGTTCTAGAAGGAGGAAAGGTGTTGTTGTGGTGGTGTGGGTGTTGGCTTTAGCTTGTGAATGCTGTGTGATCAGAGGACTTGTTGTTTTTACGCTCAGCCCCCACCACAATAAACAACCACTACCAACAGCCAACAGCTAACAACAGCCACCAACAACACTCATCATTATCTGGGTGGTGGTGTTGTCTTCTTCTTCAAGGTGTTTGAGAGCTTATCAACAAGAAAGGTGGGTGTGCCTGGTAGCGATATGGGAGGATGAGCGTTCCCCAGGAAGAAGAGGGTTCCCGCCAACAACTTTCCGGTTCGTGCGGGGACTAAAGGAGTGGGAGTGAGGTGAGCACGGGCCAACGTTGATTGTTGGCATTTACTCTCACTGCTCGCTTGCACGCTCTCTAAGAAGTCGGTGATCTCCCATTGCGCTGCACCTTCAATCACTCCATTTTTCGACGTAGAAGAGATAATCAATCGCGAGAGATGGCGCAGATGAACCCGGATTTGAAGAGGGAGCGAAAGGGCGCTTCGTTCGATGTGCGGTTGATGACGCACCTGCTTGATGGTGGTGCGAAGGAGACAGCCACGCGTGAACGCTTCCAGAAGCTGGTTGCCGATGAGCCCGTGTTCGCCAACGATGACAAGTACTTCCTCTCGCGCGTCCAGAACTACGAGCGAGTGCTGCAGAAGGTGGTGAGGGGCATTCAGATGTGCATCGAGCACAACATTACGCCCGAAGATGCCGAGTATCTCTTCCACTTCATCGGCGAGGAGTTCATGGTCGGCCTGCACTGGAGCATGTTCATCCCCACCCTCCAGGGCCAGGCTACCGACGACCAGGTGAGCTCCTCCATTTCTTCATTCGCAGCCGCTACTCGCAACTTCATCCAATTAATTACAATTTCTATTCATTTTTTCATTTTAATCATCATTAACGTTTCTGACGTCGTTCATGTCTCTATTCTTCATCACGTCTGTGTAGAAGCTGCAATGGCTGCCTTTGGCGCAGACGTTCCAGATCATCGGTTGCTACGCCCAGACCGAGATGGGACACGGCAGCAACGTGCGCGGCCTCGAGACCACCGCCACCTTCGACAAGGCCACCCAGGAGTTTGTCCTCCACAGCCCCACCCTCACCAGCACCAAGTGGTACGCCTTCACCCTCATGTAGTGTGTGTCGTGTGTCGTGTCGTGTCGTGTTGGTCGTGAATTGACTGTGTGTCGTGTCGTGTCGTGTGTTCAGGTGGCCCGGCGGACTGGGCAAGACGTCGACGCACTGCGTGACGCACGCGCGTCTGCTGGTGGAGGGCAAGGACCACGGCGTGGCCACCTTCATCGTGCAGATCCGCAGCACCGACGACCACGCGCCCATGCCCGGCGTCACCGTGGGCGACATCGGCCCCAAGTTTGGCTACGACACGCAGGACAACGGCTTCCTCCGCTTCGACCGCGTGCGGATCCCGCGCGACCAGATGCTCATGAAGTACAAGCAAGTCAGCCCCGAGGGCGTGGTGACCGAGGCCCCGAAGAAGCTGTCGAAGCTCAGCTACGGCACCATGATGTACATCCGCTCGCGCATCGTCGGCGGCGCCTCGAGCACCCTCGCCCGCGCCTGCACCATCGCCATCCGCTACTCGGCCGTCCGTCGCCAGTTCTCCGACGCCGACAGTACTACACGCACACGCACACGACACGACACGCGCGACCGCACACGCTGACATGTGTGTGTGTGTGTGTGTGCGGTGTGAAGATGAGCCGGAGAAGCAGGTGTTGGACTACCGCATGCAGCAGTACCGTCTGCTGCCGCTGCTGGCGACGGCCTACGCGTTCCACTTCACGGGCCGCTACATGCGCAACATCTACGACGAGCTCATGCGCAACATCCAGTCCGACGACGTCTCCGCCCTCCCCGAGGTCCGCATTCCACCTCCCACTTTCCTCAATCGCACACGCACGCGCACGCGCTTACGGGTGTGTGTCGTGTGTGGTGTGTGTGTCGATGGTGGTGGTGGGCAGGTGCACGCGACGAGCGCGGGTTTGAAGGCGGTGACGACGTGGATGACGGCCGACGGCATCGAGGAGTGCCGCAAGTGTTGCGGCGGCCACGGCTACTCCAAGTTCGCCGGCATCTCCGGTGCGTCCTCCGCTCCCAGCCTACTCCCCCGCCCGCCCCTGCTGACGTGTGTCGTGTGTCGTGTGTCGTGTGTCGTGTGTCGTGTCGCGTCTAGACATCTACGTGAACTATGTGCCCGCGTGCACGTACGAGGGCGACAACGTGGTGATGTGCCTCCAGACGGCGCGCTACCTGGTCAAGACCGCCCGCGGAGCCGCCAAGGGCGAGCCCCTCGGTACGCACCGCGCCGCCTCTGGCCTCCCCCCTTTCTTCCCGCTCTCACTGTGCGGTCGTGTGCGGTCGTGTGTGCGGCGTGTGCGGTCGTGTGTGCGGTGTGTGCGGTGTGCAGTGGGAAGCGTGCAGTACCTGGCTCCGTCGCTCTCCCTGCGGGCCAGGTGCCCGGCCCAGAAGGTGGCTGACTTCCTGTGCCCCAGGACCTGGGTCGACGCCTTCGCCCTCCGCGCCCGCTTCTGCGTCTTCGAGACCGGTACGCACCCCTCCACCCCCCCTTTCCTCTTCACTGTGTGCGTGTGTGCGTGTGTGCGTGTGTGCATGTGTGCGTGTGTGCGTGTGTGTGTGCGTGTGTGTGCGTGTGTGCGTATGCGTGTGCGTGTGTGCGTGTGCTGACGCACGTCTCGTGTTCTTCTTCCATTCGGCTGCGCAGTCAAGAAGCTCGACGCCCTGAAGGGCCGTGGCCTGAACGAGAAGCAGGTCTGGAACGAAGCCCAGATCGACCTCGTCAAGATGGTTCGCTTTCGTTCTTTTTCATTATCATCATCATCATTATTATTACGCCCTTCGCTTTCGCTTTTTGGCTTTCGCTTTCGCTTTCTTCATTCTTGTGTAACTGACGACGGGTGTGTGTGTGTGTGTGTGTGTGTGTGTGTGTGTGTGTGCACACGCGCAGACGAAGGCGCACTGCTACTACACGATCGTGAGGAACTTTGCGAACGCGGTGGAGAAGGTGGAGGACAAGCAGCTCCAGGCGGTGCTGCACAAGCTGTGCATGCTCTTCGCCCTCTACCAGGTCCAGCGCGACCTCGGCGACTTCACCTGCTCCGGCTACCTCGCCCAGTACGTACCACGACACGACACGACACGACACGACACGACACGGCACGGCACGACACGGCACGACACGACACGCACACGCACACACGCGACACGGCACGACACGCACATTGACGTCGATGTTGGGGTGAGCGTAGGGAGCAGGTGCCGCTCCTGAACGAAGCCGTGGAGGTGCTACTGTCGGAGCTACGCAAGGACGCCGTCCCGCTGGTCGACAGCTTCGACTTCTCCGACCACTTCCTCAACAGCTCCCTTGGCCGCTACAACGGTGCCCTCTCCCCCCATTCTCTCTTTCTGGTGTCAGTCAAAAGGCGAAGCTTACCCGCGCGTGTCGTGTCGTGCGGTGTGTCGTGTCGTGTCGTGCGGCGTGTGTGCGGCAGGTGACGTGTACGAGCACATGTACAAGTGGGCGCAGAAGGAGCCGCTCAACCAGGCGCCCTACGCGACCCAGCCGCCGGGCTACGAGAAGTATCTCAAGCGCCTCCTCAACGGCGAGGTGCTGCAGGAGGCCATCCAGAACAAGATGACCAAGGCCAACCTCTAAACCAAGATGTCTTGAAGAAGAAGAAGAAGAAGAAGTAGAAGTGGAGGTGAACGTCTGCGTGTGTTTATGTACAGTGCCGTGGCCACAAGCCCTCCTGAACGCGTTCGCAACAAAAAGTGCGGTTTGTTCTTACTCGCGGTCTTTGTTGCCTGGGCCGCGCTTGTCGTCGTTGTCGTCGTCGTCGTCGAGTTGGGAGCCCACGGCCGGGCTGGCGGGGAGGACGGGCTCGGCCTCCTCGACCTCGTCGACGCCGAAGATGTCCTCCGACTCCTGGCTGTCCATGAGGGGAATCGACAGCGGGAAGCCTGGCGTGCTCATGGCCAGCGGGTCGCCCTGGGTCGAGGCCGTCGCCGTCAGACACGTGAAGCCCGTCAGCGTCATCGGCGGCGACCCGTCGTCCCAGCTCGTCTCTCC